>CABFWB010003663.1:32378-52511 GCA_902151455.1 Timema bartmani
CCCCCCACACACACACACTCGTGCTAGGAAACTGTGTTCCCTTAGGAAAGAGTTCCTTGTCTTCATCCCACATCGTTTACCATAAGCGTTAAATTTTAATTTTCCAAAGCGGTTATATGGTTTTCTTTCAAAATGTCGATGGAAGAAAAATAGATATGAAGACGATTGAGGTATTGAATGTAGGATATGATAGAATGGTGAGCTTACGTTCTGGAGACCTTGCACTTTCAAGTTCTTTAAGGGCAGAGCGTTGCTTAGTTATCAAATTAGCTAACAAGAAGTGATACAATTGTGTACTATCAAATATACACACTTTTATATGTAGCTGGTATTTTATTATATCTTCAACAGTAGACTAGAAGTGCTTTTTTGTTTGTTAATATTGTATTCAAATAATGAAAGTATTTTGACAAGATATGTGTCAACATTATTATATTATATTATAACAGAGTATTTACACAAATATAAATTAAAACATTTGTTTATTTTGATCACAACGAGTTACTTATTTCAATAGAGATAATTAAGTGTTATTATATTAATAAACTTCAACTCTTGCTATAGCTATTCTCAGGCTTCTTAGTCAACTAACACATCGGAAGTTATTATATAAATATTGATCAAGCAGCAAGCTATAGACTTTTTAATTCAAACATCGGCCCCGAAAGTTTAATAAAAAGTTCACATGTTTTCAATATATAGATAGGTACATGTGTAGGAATATTTAAAAACTATTTAGTGGACAAACAGAGGAATTACTGTTTTGTCTTTAACGTAAGTTTTTGTAACAGCTGAGTGATGCATCAATAGCTCCACCCCTAGAATCACACAGGCGAGTGTCACTCCAGTGGCGAACAACAGAACTATCGGCACAACCTTGTAGAAATTTACCGAGGTCCAGTTGTTGTCTGTGTGCTGGATCTTCTGTGGCCAAGATATGGTGCGCAGTCTTTGTAGGATGCCGGAGTCTCGGAGCTTGCTGAGACTATCAAGTAAAATTACAGTAAGCATTGTTTTAAATTAATATAATAGTAGTTTTGGTTAAAAATATAAAATAACAAGATGAAGCTACGAGTGACATTTAAGGAACTTCACATGTGTTTGACTTGAAATATCTATAAGATCACAATGCAACGAGACTGCATCAACATCTGATCTTAAGATATCAAATTAAGCCAAGATAACAGCCCACCTAGCAGCAATTTAATGGACTAAGCGATTTTTAAATTATTTTTTAAAACGTTTAAGTAATCTATATTTTTCGACAATTCTTAATCGCCTAACCATTCGAGCTGTACTGCCAATTAGGTTTAAGATGGAATTGTTATGGTTTTTTTTATGTAACTCCCTCCTTGGTGTACTCTTATACCCATAAATAACAGTCAGGTTGGTTACAAGAGAGTTTTATTTTTTATTCGACAAAATGACAAAACTCGAAGAGAGAGAGTGAAACATACTAGCGTTAGACGTAGAATCCATACACAATGGCCAAAACAAAATAATAACATAATAAAAGATCCGGGGCACTACCCCAAGCTCAAAGATGGCCGGTCAAACAATTCCAACAAATTTACCGTTAAATTGACCTTCGTACAAATCTGATAGGGATAATAATAATAACGAAAGATATAAATAGTAACCTACAGACTCTGATAATATCATAAGGATATTAGCCCGTCGCCATCGGCGACTCAAGTTACAAGAGTAATAAACAATGTGCTCCAGGTAAAAGTTTATCTTAACAGCCATTACTGGGCGCAATAGAAATGTACAATAAAGGATCTATTATTGAAAGATTTACTTCAGTTCAGCTCGCGGCCCCTGGTTTAGCCAACAAAAATAAATCTCCAATAAACTATATTCTCAATAATAACAAGTAGCATAATCGTTAAACATAAGTTTACTAAAATATCAAAATGATATAATCCAATAGAATACTGCACTTTAAAAATGGCGGTGCTTTAAAATGTAAACCCATCCGTGAAGCGGATAAAACGAGTTTCTCTATCTAATACATGTTTAGGGTCCAACCGTACAATGGTTTTACGTTGTCCCATGGTTTCTAATCAAAACCCTGCAGACACGACGAAAATAAATAAAGATTGAGATTTTAACATAATATCACCAAACAGTAATTTTGAATCCATTAATGCCAAACAGAATTTTGAAATAAATAAGACTAAACCTATCAAAGACCAAAGTGTCTCACCTAGAGATTGTAGCGAAATGTGTCCTGGCACTACAGAGTCCTGCCATTATATACACACGATAGGAGTCACGTGTTCTCAAAGCGCAGGAAGCAAGGATGAGAAGAGGGGTAAGGGGGGTAGCACTGTTCTGGAACTTGCTCACTCAGTCTCGGCGTGATTCAAAACGCGCGCCGCACAATAGATCCGTTACTTTCACAACACTCTTGTCGGCGCGCACCAAATCTGCGCAAGTCGACCGTCTCTTGTTTTCCTTTGGGCGAGGCACAATCAAGAGGCGAGCGGTAAACTACGATCCCTCAGTTCAGTTGGATACAAGTCGTACCGCGATGTCTTTGTTGTGTGGAGCCTTGTCGAGACGAGCCAAATGGGGGCAGAATCGATGAGCCAAACAATCCTTTTTTATACATGTTGTAACAAGGTTACATTTATTCTATTAAAAACGGATAGCAAACAAATTGATCCCCAACTTTCCACCTGACATTGTGCTAGTTATTGACAACACGCCCTACCACAACGTTCAATTAGACTCACCATCTTCGCGTGAAATAGTAATATTGAGTTGGTTGAAACAACACATTATTTCCTTCAGTAATGCTATATTCAAACCAGAATTATATTAATTTATTCGATGCACAAACCACGAATTAAACGATAATATATTAAAAGGGTAATGATTAGCGCTATGTACACGCACAAAGGAAATTTAAGAATACTTGAAATCAGAGCAAAGGATTGATCCGAGAGTATTATCATCAACTTGGAGACCGATTCGTCAGCCGACAGCTCCAATAAAAACACTTGGGGTGATAATGGCGTGGAAGATTTTGAAGATATATAGGGTAAGTAGAACATGGAACATATTTGTGTCTGGGATAGTAGTGGAGAATGTCTCATACCTAAGAGAGAGAAAGAAACATTCTTATCTACCCCCACCATATCACTCTCTATCGTACCTTCTACCCCTACTAGCTCCTTGTAAAACCTCACCAGTAGTACGCAAACATTAGTTAGACTGATGGTATAGGGATGAGGAAGGTAGAATTTTATAAAAAGTCCCCACATTTGTATGGAGGGGGAATGAGTAAACATTAAAAAAACCCTTAGTACATCTTAATTGGGATCCAATAGCCAATCTCCCAGAGACCGAAATATCATTCCAACACGACAGTAACACAGTAGACCATAAGACCCTGGATGTTGGTTTTATATTAGTTGAAAAACAAAGTTATTTAGGGGTTTCAACTTAGTCTTTATCAATGTATGCAATACCTACCCTTTAAAAACATGAGACGGGGAGTGTAGCAAGCTACTGAGGAGTAAAGTGTCTGTCTACTGAGCTTAGGGTCCCAGGTTCAATTCCTGACATGACCAAAAAATGTATCATTGGTGAAATGTGGGTTTACCCTTTCACTGTGATGAATTAATGGCTGGGGACTGGATGTTGTGCCTGTCCTAATCTTAAGTTAGATTATAAGGCTTATGAAGCTACGACAGACCTAGCAAGCCAGTAATGGAGAATATATTACGTGAATAAAAACCTGACCACCGGCTGGAGACAGTAATGGATGTAAAGTAAATTACTAGGAGTCCAGAAAGATTTTGGGGAAGACGCCGAACACTCAATTCAGTTGATAATCACTAATTTGCAGTACCCTGACCCCTCTTTGTGAGAATTCTACTCCTTGATTGTTTCAGATAATCGAGAGGATGGCGGACAGGAACCTGAGTTAAAGATAGCACAGAAAGAAGCAGCGGGGAGTCCGATGGTAGCTTCCGAGTGATGTCCGTGATTCATTACCGGTCAGGCCCACAACCATCCCGTGTGGCCGTCACAGGGGGGTCACACTTAAAGTTAGTTTAATTTAGAAACATCATTACGGTAGTTTGCTTTATTAATACTCATTATATTTTCCAAACATGTTTTGTATCAGCAACTAGATATTTTATAATTATATATATATATACAATTTATTTACGAGATTTCAATCCCGACTCACTAATAGTTGATGATCCCCAGATAAGGACTGCTCTTAGACACTATCATAGTAAGTGTCGCAGGAAATATCTCCTTAGCCAGAGGAACTATGTTACAGCCCACTTGGTCCATGAGCCCTTCTGCTAGGTCCATGGATACAAGTACAGAGTATTTATCTCTTTGACACAACCGCTGAATTGCGCTCAGGTCGGTTGTAGGAAGATCCTCCTTGTGAGGCGCCAAATGAGTCCTGTAGACATCCTTCAGGAACCTTACTTTACTGGTCTGGAAAACATAAACAATCGTTTGTTACGAGTATCAGTTTCAAAAATGAGATAACATGGAATAATTGTGGTGGCTCATGTTGAAGAATAACGTTCGTTGCAGTTTAGCGGGTCAGAAACATGTTACTCCTGCAAGAAAGGGGCGTCACGCCAGGGGTGGGGGTCACCCTCCCCAATGTTGGTTAAAAGCTTGAAAATTGGGAATTTTGTGAGATTTGAGATCTGGAGTTGGGAAATTCTAGGCTTATTCTGTACCCCATTACTTTCTATTATGAAAGTCTTTAACCACAGACTTGTACAGACAAATTTAAAATTTCCCAACTGTTGACCCCTATTCTACAAAAAATCCCAAGTTCAAAAATCGTCAAACATTTAAAGGCGATTGTAGAAATCTCAGTTAATCAAGTAGTCTAGTAGCGCCGTTGTCAGTAGGCAGACACAACGGCCGGTGAGTGTATGCCTGCGATGGCTGCAGAGAGAAAAGTTGTTCTCATAAACTACAAAATGTTGGAAACCGCTGTAATAAAGGCAGTTAAATTTTTTAATCTAAAATACACAATTTGAACATAATCTGTAAATCTAAATAAATATATTTAAGCTCAATTGGATATTTAGCTCAGATGCTGGTAAACTGAAATAAATAATAATTCAAGTTACACTGAAAAATACTTGTAGCTTTAAAAATCCAGTATGAACAAATAAACGGGGGTGTCGTCGGGGGGAGGGGGGTTTGGGGGCTCAAACCACCCCCGAAATTTTATGAACAAAATGGCTTTATTTATGGTTCAAACAATATCAAAATTAAGATAGAGTACAAATTGGGGGGCTGTGTTACCATAAAAAGCACTTCAGAGAGCTTCTAGAGGTGTTTAATATTTAGAATTTGTTCTAGCCTTCGGCAGTTAGGGGGTTATGTTGCCATAAAAAACATTTCAGATAGCTTCTAAAACTGTTTATCAATCAGAATTATTTCTAACTTCTGGTGGATGTGCCCNGTAAAATTTAAGTATTTCAGAGAAATGTTAAATGTTGTTGAATGTTGAACTCAGTATTTATTGCAGAATTGAAGGGTTATGTCGATGTATCAATTCTGAACTCAGCATTTATTGCAGAATTGAAGGGTTATGTCGATGTATCAATTCTGAACTCAGCATTTATTGCAGAATTGAAGGGTTATGTCAATGTATCAATTCTGAACTAAGCATTTATTCTGCTGGGCAAATCTGGTGCTGCTATCTATCAAACGTAGATAAAGGTCTACATTTTGGAAGTTCTATAAAAAAAGCAGTGTGTATGTTTGTTGATTGTAATGTTACATGGCTATTCCAGCTATCTTCAAGTAATTTATAATAAATAAACCACGCGTCTTTAATACAACAATGACATTTATTTATTCAATACCAATCCAACATTCATAAAACTTGAATTCATTATTAGTGTCATTTTATTAATACGGATAAAAAGTGACAGATCATATTAATTGACTTGAAAGTATATTTAGTATCGTTTCTAGCCGTCAGATAAGATCTTTCTAAGAAAATAGGACTGTATACTGTTTAGACATATTATATTAAACAAAGTTATATAAATAAGCAGTGTTTTCTGGTTGATAATAAACTGTCAACAAGTGACAGGCAGGTAGTATATTAAGAAGGTTGTTCTGTAAACAATGAACACTAACCTCACCTCAAACTGATCGTATTCAGCCGACCTCCTAAGGACAGCGAATGTGTAGTTCCCTTGGTTCAGCATTTGTTCCAAGTTGTCGTAAGGGAACTTTGAGTTTGGAATGCTGAGGTTCGAGATGAATGAAGCCGAGTAAGTTGACAATGTGAGTACTGCAGTCAGGAGTGTGAATAGGAGGACAATACGGCAGGAGGAAGAACGGGGTGTGATCCCCTGACCTGTTGATAGAAACACTATTAAAAGTTGAAATTACTATAGTTACTAAGAGTTACACCTATTCTCAGTAAACGGTAGGTAACTATTAACAACATACTAAATAAATGCTACGATCCACCACATCCTTCATCTAAATTATGATTATAGCTCGTAAAATATGTTTAACGAAATGATATAGCCTACATATTTATAGAAACATCATAAGTGAAAAAAGAACATCCCATTTCACCAGAGGGAATACATGATATAATATACGCTGTTACACACCTCCCCGGTAGCGTCACTTTCTTGAATTAAGCAGGTATGCTCTACAATTACAGTGCAGTCACCTTTTCAGGTAGTTAATATAACGCACTAGAAATAGGGAGGAGGGGGTATCAAATCACTTGCGAATATTTTGCATTTCACAAGAATTTCATGATATTCACAACATTAGAGGGTATTTGAAATATTTTTGCACAATATTCGCAACATTAGGGTTATTATGCTTTAAAATCAGCAAAATTAATGCATTATTGGCGTTTTTATTCTCTAAATTGGCAACTTTATATAGTGATTCTTGAAGGTCACAAATTGTTCTACGAGTCTATGGAGGAGTGTATAGATAATTAGGAGGTCGAAGGAGGAGTGTATAGATAATTAGGAGGTCAAAGGAGGAGTGTATGGATGCATAGGGGAAATGGTCTTCCCCTTCTTGTGTTCTATTTCCCCTCTGACAGACTTGTCTGATGTTACAAGAGGTCTTCTCTTGGTTCCTTACATGGTTTATTGTGTTGTCTTTCTATCCGTCATCTCACTATGACATTAACCTCTCTTGCCTCCCCTTGCCCCTTTGATATTGTGTGTATGTGACGTAAGGATTAGTGTTGACCTTAAAACTCTAATCATCGGTTTATTAAATGCATGTTTCCTGATACCCGCAGCAAGCCAACAAAGATAAGTCAATTTTCTTTATAGGATTTTGCTTTTAAAAATGTCTTGCTTATTTTAAATTTAAAAGTAAATATATAAATCAAGAGGATGAGATAAGCTTGTTGTCAACAATAAAATCCTACCATTGAGAAGAATATTAACAGTTGAGGGTCTTAGACTTTAGATCAAGTTATCACTTTAGATTAACTTGGAACTTCAAACTATACCTTCCACTTCGTATGTTTTAATACAATGAACTATCCACGTATTCCAGTTCCCCAAAACGTGTAAAGCTCAATATTATTTAAAGATCATGAACTACTTTATTACATTCAAAATAAGAATTAAATAAAATAAACAATAAAACTATTAATTACGTTAATGTTAAGGTGAGGGTATTGTCTAGGGTAAAGCCTTATCTTGTTTGTAAGGCGTACGATGAAATGTTTGCATAATTTATTCACAACTAGTTTAAAAATTATTTTAAACATTTATATCAGACTGTTGCTAAGTACTTTTAGCATAAATATATAAAAAAACTCAATAAAGTGTTGTTTACCATTAGTTATGAAAGTCAGTGAACCTAGCAATAGTGACTTTGACTTGGTGAGTAGTGTGAGCTGGACCTCAAGGTGTATCCTGATAATCACGACTAGTGTATTAATATATTGTCCAAATAAAAAATAGACACATGGAGTATTTTATATGAAGCCCGTATGTATATCACCTTGTTGACAAAATGTTCCCAAAACGTGGAACACGGACTTGTAGGGGCAGCTCCTCCCTGGTATGGCACAGACATGCATTCTAATGGCATGCAGCGCGCGGAAGTACGCCGAGATTCCCACGATGTAGACACCCAGGGCGAGCCACAGTGAGGAAGAAAAGGGTGCCACAAAGTTACCCCACTCGGAATACTTGGCGTCATTTGACGCTCGGACAAAAATTCTAAAACTTATGACAGAATGGAATTATCACCAACAAAGTTACAACTTAATTTAAAGCAGGCAAATTAAAATAAACGGTGAAAATCAAATCAAATGGATAAAAATAAAAATATAATATTAATAAATCATCATAAAGTATATTTTAAGTGTAGTAAGAAAATAAATTAAATCAATAATGATTTTGACAAATTTTATATGACTAGCACAAATAACACATTGACTGAAAAATCATAATAAAAGCAAATACTAAATAGATGATGTATAAGGTGTAAACACCGTACGATACACCCTTTCCTAGAGTGGACCGATACCAGGCTGTACAGAGATTATATTTGTACTTTCGTGTGACGTCGTCTAAAGTGTTCATCCTACCCAGTGATCGTCGGTAGACACGATCACCACCAGGTGATAAGATACAAAGTACAACATAATGAGACGTACCCTCTTAAAACTAAACAATGGTTCATATATGTAACTTACAAATCGTCTCCCTGACGAAGAATAACAAAGTTTATGTAATAATATGAGGGGTCTAACTGCAAAACTCTTACTCTTCAGTTTTCGTAATTTTAGGTAAACAATGAAAAACTAATAAAAACTTTAAAAACTTATGATTGTAACTCCTTAAAAACATTAGTTATAATGAATGTATCATGAATAGTAATTAAGTCAAAGGAAAAATTGATTGAAACATGGCAACATTGTTAAATTTTGCTTTATATCTTGTAGAGTGTGAGTTTTGTATCCAGCAGATGTGGAGATTGTTACACACAATATACAAAATACAATCATTGAAAAGCTTACAAATTAATGACACACTTCTTAGATCTAAAAAGCAGGGTTTATCCTACTTGGTGGGACTCAATGATTCCTCCGTCGCTCCCTTCAGCACCAATGACATGTTTAGAAAAGTTGAAGAAGTCATCCAGTCTCCCCTGTAATGTTTCTTGAAACGTGAATCAACATTTTCCTTTTTTCCTTGCTTTCAGCCTTTCTCTTGGGGATGACTGGTGGTACCAAGAGGTTTAAGCTTTTACCAAGTTTGGTAATACTCTTGGTTTCTGTTATTTTTGACGTGTATGTACATTCACCCTGGACAAGAACTGTTTTTGTGTTCATTTTTCGTGTGAAGTTAACTCTTTTACAGGACTTTATCCCAAAATGCCAGACACCCGAAGATTTAATGTTTTCGTCTATGGCTGTCTTCCAATATCTGTTTAAAATATCAGTTATCTGTTTTTTCACGGTTGCAAAATTTCCTATAATGTCAATATACATCTCACACTTTTTAATATCTTTTTCGAAATTCCCAAATACGCGATCAAGCGGTATGAAGCTGTGTCCCGTAATTTGAAATACTAATTGAACATCTTTAATATTTCCTGGTGCATTAATAAACCAATAACTGACCATGCTGTTTAAAATCGTATTTTTGTTGTGACCCCCACAGCCATCGCTAGAGTCTCATGATGTTGTAGGGGTCATATCTATAGAATTCGAACAAACAGGCGAGACTTTGTTGCCACCTTTACGAAACTCGTTTTCAGTTCACACGTAAGCAGTTACATTTTTCATGAAGAATGACCCTGGGCACGGGACGAGTCCTGGATAGCTCAGTGGTTAGAGCATTGGCGTACTAAGCCAAGGGTCCCTGGTTCGATTCCCGTATCCAGGTGTCATTTTTCAATTTTCAGAATATAATAAATATGTATTAATTTTAACTTTATAAAAACTATCCTCTTTAACAATTCAAATAAAATTATTTCTCCTGAAATCTTGAAAAAGAATATCCACCATTACCTTTTAAAGAGAAGTGGCATAGTATAGTCCACCACATTGAGTCTATTTTTCGTCATTGTGAACTCACTAATGGCGATGTCCACCTGATTGCTATGAACCATCTTCACCATCCCATTCCACGATCCGTTCTCAAGTGTACCCCAAGCCATGTCTGTGGGCACCTTGAAATACGTCCTAAAACAACATATGGTGTATCACATTCTATTTTATTGAACAACAAACTATATTAAAAAGATAGTAGAACATCATGAATAACTTCCCTCATAGAATGTTGATGGGAAAATGGTTACACTATCTTAGTGTCATGTCATTTGGCGGCTTGGCCCAGGGACAGAATAACGTTCTGAAAGCTGCGACAGGACCGCAAGTATGGCTGGCCGCCAAGGGGTCTCACGCTGGCTTATCAAACCTCGGGCTTTGTCTGTAGGAAAATGTCGACTATTGAGAGAACCTGCTGTATCAAGTCATCTGACAAAGAAGAAAGTTGGTGTGTACCCTATAAACGGCTGCAGGCTGGACAGTTTCATACTTGTTCACTAAACTACGTGAACATCAAGACAAATATTTAGCGTACTACAGAATGAGTGCAGGGAGGTTTGATTTGCTCTAACGTAAAAGGAAATAGAGAGAAGCAGTCTTGTAAAGCAGCAACAGCCTCTCCCATCTATAAGATGCACTTCGTTTATAAACAATTCTGTGTCAAACATGACCACTGTCAATGTGTACACGGCTCCAAAGCTGGAACGATACTGCGACGAGAACTTGTCTGAGGGGATACGGAGCATTTCAAGTGAGTTTCAACGGACGAGAAACGCAACCATCTGCGTTTACAAAACTGCCGCAGCGTTCAGGAAGCGCTCATATGAAGCAATGCAATACACTGGAGAAACCTTGTCGCAGCGTTCAGGAAGCGCTCATATGAAGCAATGCAATACACTGGAGAAACCTTGTCGCAGCGTTCAGGAGGCGCTTATATGAAGCAATGCAATACACTGGAGAAACCTTGTCGCAGCCTTAGAACGACCACACAAAGAGGAAAACAAGTGTACATCGTACAGCTATATTAATGGCTACATCATAGTGTAACCGTGCAAGGTATATCTTTCTTTGTGTTAGTATAAGGGCCTGGAGCAGATTATCTGTGTCGTCAAGTCTTGTTGCATTTGATAAAACTGTGCTATTAAGCTGTTCCCTCCTCCTAGCTAATCGTTCAATCAACCACATACACAATCATAGGGACCAAATTGGTACACATTGGCTTTATAAGGCAAGTTGTTTACTGAACGGGAAGGAACCATTAGTTGTGTATGTAACACACTCCTGGGTCAGGCGATGACAGAAGCTGTGACCATCTCGGGAAGAATAACGTCAGGTGTGCACAATGTTCTACAAGCTTCCAGAACACACTACATAATCCCACCATGGTCTAGCTGTAAGAATATAGGCTATTATAGTCAGCGCATGCGTGGATCAGCACTGGCGTGCTGGGGGGGAGGGGGGATTTAGAACCAGCCAGCTCTTGAGACCACGGATTACGATAAGGTATGCACAGCCTGACTGGATACAGTGATAAGGCACACTAAGTTATTTTGACCATCTTTTTTGTCGCGTCCCCCCAGATATAATTTTTCATCAACTCTGTTTCCCCAAAGCTGTTGGTACATAATGTGCGTTATACATATTCTATATTCCACTTCAAGGAGAGAGAGAGAAAGGGAAAGAGAAGAAAATGGCGGTCCTTACGTCCGGGTTTATTGTTGCTAGCCCTAAATCTGGCCTTGATTATTTAGTTACTCTCATTAAATAATGTATACATTTATTATTATTATTATATGTATCTTCTAAGAACAATTAGCGTACCCCAGGTTGAGGCTGATCTAGTTAGAACTTTCTACGAACGTTGACCAGACTGGAAACCCCCTTCTCCTCTCTTGTACTACTTCCCAGAGACGCCTTTTCTCCCTTCACAGACTTACTAGTCTAGTGGTTCTCAAACTTCTTAGTCACGCGGACCCTCTAACCAGGGAACAGCTGATTAGTGGACCCCTTGATGTAGGATAAAGAATAAAAAAAATATTATAATAAATTTATGGTATGTTATAGAGATAAATTAAGTCATAATATATTTAATGTAAATTTCATTACAATAAAAATGAAAATAAAATGTAATACGTATTATATTTTTACATATAAACACAGATAATATTTTATGTGAAGCATAGAAATACTTGTGTGACTTTAAAATACCAATGAAATTTGTAGAAAGTTTAGTGAGCATCTCCTTAAATCTCTTTCAACACTAAGACCATTTCATTTAACATTTGTTCACACCACTAAGAGCAGAAAAGGCTCGCACGCACAAATAAGTCGTCGAAAAAGGTATCAAATGTTTCTGCCGGCTGACGAGCAAAGTGAATTTACAAATTCTCCTCTAAGATTTTGGCACAAGGGGCGTGACCAATCCCCCCCCCTCACTTTTTAGCCTCACTTCTCGCCGGGATTTGATATGGGAAGGCACTTCCTTTATGTTTAGTAGATAACAGCAATTTACCCTTTTATATAACATTTTATAATATTTAAAAATATATAAAGTTATGTCAGGGATTCCCTGGAAGATTTCGCGGATCTCCTGTACGAGCCTCGGGGACCCCAATTTGAGAACCACTCTACTAGAGCATAATAAAATATCATCCCCCCCTTCCCACTTGCTACTCACAATCTATAACCAACCAACCCAAGAGCACATCACAGACTTGAACCTCTCTGAGTTTGAACTTGACTACAGAACCCAACTGAAAGAGCCGAGTGGCTTGATCAACAAGTCGTGGAATCGATCCAACTCATTCTCATCAAAGCCTGTAGCCAATCCACCATATACCACAGCAAACATTTTATATCATCCAAAATATTGTATATATGAGACCAGAATCACCAATAGACCTGAATGAATAGGATTGCTAGCTTTTTCTTCCTTATGAATACCATCGGCAACCAACCCAACCACTCAAAGCAAATTTAGAAATTATCTGAACCACATTTTCAAGATCCCACAACGGCATTACTAGCTGAATTCCCTCATGTACACTTAAATGTATTAATCATCTAAATTCTATTTGGTATCATGACTATATTTCGTTAAAGTTTCTAAGGTTTGTACTCTCGGCGACTGAAAGACCTTGAGAGGATAGCGGGCAACATAATCTGGATTGCTTGTAGTCTTCAATGGCCAGGCTACATCGAGCACTTCCTTCCTTAGCGCTGCGTCTGCTGGAGGCACCGAAATGGTGCAGGAGTAGACGATAAAAGGCCCCGTTAACTCTTGTCATAGTTTTCTCCAACACAACTCCTTGGACGGCGGCGGCCTTATCACCAGACCTGCAATCCTCGGTAGTGATGCAATTCAACGGAGGAGATGGTCATCACCGTCACGGCCATTTGCCGGGTCCGGCGTTAGTTGGACCTGGTAGTCATTTGAGTTGGGGTAGACAATACTGCAGTGCTGTACGGACTTACTACTGGAAAGAGCTTAGTGTTCACCAATACACAACTGTGCCGATTACACCTGTTCGTCATGAACTGGATGAGGGTTGTACATTCTGGGTACAGTATGAACTAAACACTGCCTGAAGGTGATCGTTACTGGAACTGCAAAACAATCCAAACCTCATCCAAGTGATGACGCAGTTTGATGTACCTGACATATAAATTGTAATATGTTTAAATAAAGGCAGTGCCTCGATGGGTATATGTCCTCCGGGACCTTCCCTGACTCCAGCGTACCATTTAGTGTAAGAACACGAGTATGGGAGTTTCGGGATCCAGTCGCTGTCGGGAAGGAGGACCAAACACACACAGGACGCCTCTTTCACATTGACCAATTGGATTACCTTTAAAACCACACTCCACCAGCACCCATTCAGTACTGACTCCATCCATATGAGTTTTTCCACATACATTTTTAATATTTCACTCCAACAGCATTGACCTTGCTTTCATGTTTCTCCTGAATAAACCCACTCTCACGTATATACAACAATGTTGGAGTCGGCACACTTTTATATACTGCTATATTTGTCTCTTTAGATACTACCTCATTAATTGGATTAGTCCACATACATTCAACAACTCTCCGAGTACTGGTAGTAGATGGGCGATTAGTGGCCGCTGTTGCCCATGATTGTGTGCGGACTATATAGGGTTAAGTTTGGGAACTACCTATCAGGAATAGCTAATAATGAAGTACATTGTGTTAGTAATTACTATTGAGATATGGCCACGAATGTGCAAGCTCGGTTTTAGCCTCAAGATCCAAATGTTTTACTGGGAGCCCAGCTGTATTGACACATCGATGACGTACAACGAAACCACCAATAATTGTCCCAACTCAGAAATAAGCATTATGATTTCCATTCATTGCTAGAAAATAATTCAGCGTTTGGTTACCATTATTAATGTATACTCACAGAAAGTTTATTCTCTTCTCTAAGATATTCCACACTTTGCCAAAATAACCGCTCGTAGTTAGTGTCCCATCACTTTTAGTGGCATATATTAACACGGGAGGCTCCTGAAAACAAAATGTAGCTCTCGTGCGATTATAAGATTATATTACCAGCCTGAAAATATATTTACAAATTCTACCAATAAATATAATATATTAAATATTGAGGGCCTTAAACTTAATCTAGTAGAACACCACAAAGAGTAATAAATGAGAGAATGGATTAAATAAAATTTATTACAAGACTTTTCTCAATTTGTTACAATTAAGGAAATATAATAAGAATCAGACATAGAAAAAAAATGCTTTAGTTTAGAGAGAGGAAAAAAACACATTGTTTTGGCATAGATCAAAGGGCTTGCTTTTATTTATGTAAATTACATGTAGCTTTTATGATTGTACACTTACTTTTTATAAAAGATCTTTGAAATTTATTAAACGTATTTTTAAATCGATGAAAGAGATTATACGACAAATTGTACCAGCGACATTTCGTACTACTCAGGGGAAAGGATACCTGAGAAGGGTCTATTAATGACTTTAAAATATTTACGACGCGACAAATAATACTACTTGATGGGAAGATGTAGCAGGCTTCAGTTTTAAATTCATTTAGGTGAATTTATTTTAATAAGTGTGTAAGGTGCCTCTGATTGGCAATGTCCCGGGTCAAAGGAGAATGGCAATGGTTGTGGAGCGTTTCAAGTATTTTAAATCTAACTTAACCTAACCTAACCAAACCTAACCTAACTTAAACTTATCTAACCTAACTCACTATTTAACTTACACTAACTGAAATTTTGACGTTCTCACAGCTATCTACTATCCAGTAATGAACCTTGCTTACACATATTAGCTCTATTTTTAGGCCAAATAGATAGAAGTGGCACCATTTGTTGCATCGTAAATATTTTGAAATCACAATAGACCCTTTTCTGGTAGGGCGAAACGAAATGTCACAAAAAATCGAGTGGTACAAAATGTCAATGGTACCATTTGTAGGGACACCGATGAGAATATTGGACTTTTTCTTCTTGAAAATGGTTCCAATTTTTTTTTTGAATGTATATTGAATACTGAATTCGGCCTATAGTCCAGGAAAATTAGCGCATTTGAAGAAAAAAAATTCGAAACTCTTGAATAACTGAACATTTTAGGGCAGCTTTTCTGCATGCACACTTTGATGAGCAATCTGTAGTACAATTACAGGAAATCAAGTTCAGATCGAATCTGGCGCCGGTGCAATAAGCGTAGTCACAGGCTGTAGGAAACCAATTATTAGTTCCAACCCCATTGTCCAGGGTCTAATTTTTTACTAATCCACGTCTGTATTTGATAATATACACGCAATGAGCTGTGGCTTCTGTTAGTTCCAACCTTGATCTATTGTTTTTAAAGATATTGCGAAAAGATTAAATCTGTGTTCATTGAGAGTAAGTTTTTCAACATTTTTTGCATCGTATATTAAAAGCATTATTTCTTCGCCAGCATTTCTCACTTGTAGATGTGTTGAATATATACTGTAGAAAGTTTCAAGTTTGCATCAAGTAGCTTCCTTTCCTTCCGCAAAAGATTAAATATTTTAATTTAGTCTTTTTGGTATAGTGTAGATGTGGTATCGAAGCCACTCATGGAATGGGCTAAAAAATGGTATATTTTATATTTTCATTTTGATTTTGAATTTTTGATGAAGAATAAACTTTCCTACTAATTTTTACTGCGCCTGTCTTTATAAAAAATATATTTATATCTTTAGGAGTTAAAGCAATTAATAAAATAAGGAGGTCGATGTCTTCAACAACTGCTGTTTGTTTAATATTTGATAACTCAATTGCAGATGTAATAATAAGAGAATCCACATCGTCCGAAGTCTGCTTAACGACGAATGCTTTATTTTGAAAAGCTTTGGTTAACATCGAAATAAAACAACGTTTGTTTTTCTCATTCGCTAAAAACCTATATATATATATATATAGCGCCGGTGCTGCTCAGCTTTTTTGGTGCTTCTTTCATTCTCATATCCATCGAATACAACAACAGAATTTACTCTATATTTGTTTTTGACGTGATTGACGTATATAGCACAAACGTGTTCATACGTTTGGTTTGTTCCCAAAACAGCTCGATGCAGTACATTCTATTAGAATCCAGCAAAATGTCATCGACATTCCATACACTACAGATTTGTCTTCCTCGTGCCTCTCACTTCGTTTAATAGAGAGTAAGGTGCGAGTTTATATTCGAAATATTGAGCGAGATTGTCATCGTTTTAATTTGCTATTAGCATTCTTTGAAATAAGATCATAGAGTCAACTGTTACTACCTGATCGAGTGATCGTGTATTTTATTGATGAATTTATCGTCGCAAGTGACAAAACTCTATTACTACGTTTCAGTCTGATATCCTTAAACTACTTATCGACAATTTCTCTCATAGAGTCTTCGCCTACTGTTTTGCCTTCATGGCAATTAATTTTCTCATCACCCATTAGACCTGTACTGAGATACATTATTTTTTCAGAGGATGCGAAAGGGTTGTGTGCGCTGAACCAGTTGTCAAGCTTCTTGACATAACTGTCGTTTTGTTAAATGCGAGTTTCCCTTGACTCTTCGTGCTGCTCGGTTGTGACGAGGTCGATGCCACAAAATTGTTCAAGTGCGTCACAAATATTATAAAGTGCAGGGCTTGCAACAACACGAGCTTCAATAACACTGTTGGTGAATTCTCGAGGACCAAGCCCTGCTTTACTCTTAACATCTTTCAATGCACATTGTTCACTTAACAAATCACTCCAACTGCCAGAAAAAACTTTTCACTGTAAAATAGCTTTTCGTCACAAATTTTGCTTACTCAAACACATCCATTTTCTCTTCTAATTGTGCCATGATCTGTAAGTAAATCTGGCACCATTTTGCATATGAGAAATGTCCCATGGCGTGAAAATAAGAGATCATTAATTTGAAGGCATTTATATGTTTTTCCCATTCCCCTGAACTTTTAGCTTCTATAAAGCTTTTAACTAAGTCACCATGTGGAAATATTGTACCCACAGATTTGCGGTAAGACTTATTATTTCAACATTTTGTAGTTGCTGTTGTAATTTTTTTTACCGTATTTTTTATTACACTTTCTTCTTCAAGAATTTTTCTTGATGGAGGACTTTGTTGAGATTCTGATGTTTATTTCTTTGTCACAAAACTCGAAATCCTTTAAAATAATTTTTGCCATAGCTAATTGAACTAATAGGTGCCCTTTAACTGCTTCGAGAATAGGCGTGTCCTGTCAACATTTTATCTACTGAATTAGGTGCATATATAGCACATAGTAATTCCTTCAATCCGCTACCAGCCATTATGAATCCAATGCAACCTAAAAAGGACACAAGTCAGTGGAATCCTCCAAGCCTCACTATAATATTACTTAATGGTGATTCTGGAGCTGCAGAGTGCAGCATTTTCCTAGTGTTGATGTATAAAGGTTGGACAAAAGTAATAAATGTTGTTTTGATCTTTAATTTGTTTGATTCTTCGACTGCCATCATTAAGGAAGTATAAATATGGTATTGTACCCTTGGTGGCTTCATTATAAATGGCAATAATTTTACTTTGGACGTGTCAAAATTTTTTGTACAGGTTATTTTATCCACATATCCTTGCCATCCTGAAATATTTTCAAAATTTTTAGCCTTTCCACACATCCATAGTGCATCACAGGACGATAGCATTTCACTTTTTTTTTTAGAAGGGTAAAGTTGTTCTAAATTGATAAAAATAAAATTCTGCAGCCCCATTTCTCCTTTCAAAAAAAATTATTAAGTCTACAGTACCTTTATGTTTTATTATTGCAGATTTATTCAACTTATTGCATTTTTCTATGACATCTACGCAACTAGTGATTGCACTGGAAGGCGTTATGCAAACAGTACCAGCCATCAATCGTGTTAATATTGAAATCACAGTTGTCAAAAATATATTGACAAAATGCTCCGGGTTTGACTCTGTATGGTGGTGCCATTATTATTGAAGTTTCCAAATAATTCTTAACATAATTATAACTTGAATAAACTCCTAAATTAGATAGCGGTTGAACCAAATTTTTGGAAGCCATTTTTTATAAATAAAAGAAGCAATAATTAAAAGGAAACTAAAAGAGAGTGGCTTAGCAGCTGCTATAATGAAATGGCCTATAGAGAAACATTATTTTAAGTGTATGCACATTATTATTTTTCTTTCTTATAATAATATTTTCCAACAAATTATTAAGGTTTCAGGAACGTTATTTTCAATTTCATCTAAAAATTTGGGTAAGACTTATCTTTGTAAATTATATCTGCAATATCAGATGTTATTATTTCAGCTACCTTTTCAATGATTCTAATTTTTTCTTCGCGATCACTGACCTTTCTTGAAGTGTACCAGTTGTCATTGCATGACCAATATTTCTGAAGCATACAGTTGGAAACTTTTTTTTTATTAACTGTTAAAATAAATATCATCGTTATACTTTTCTTTTAATTTATTTTAAATAGTAGCATCGCAAGGCACGTAGCCATCAACCTGATCTACTAATTCTTGCAGTGAATATTGGCAATCGTCGCTGTTTTATAAACAATTACAAATTATCTCCATTGCAGATGCTACGTCATTAGACTGCTGACGCCCAGGGGTAGTACTTCTTCTTTCTCTTTGTTTTCTTTTCTTGGCTGCCGTAATGTCGCTGGGTCTTGTCTCTTTCTTTCTGCAACTTCAATGCACGTCTATTGAGCCAAGTCTCTTCAACATTTTAAAATTCCCATTACCTATTTATTTACTACATTGTTTTAAAGTTTCTATAGCTTCTTTCCCAACAGTAACACTATTATGTGAGATGACTTCATTACATATAAAACAACAATCAGCTTCAGCCATATTAACAGCTAGTAATTAACATACGCTTTAGGATTGAAAAAAGAAAATCATAAAATCACTTTCGAAATTAATTCAACACTTTCTTAAAAACTCACTATTGTTCAAACTACTATAGTAAAACTAACGGATATAAAACACGATCCTCTCATATCAACTTCTACTAAAACACTGCTGAAATCAGCACGTGGCGTGTTTTAGATCTGAGATAACACGTCACGCAGCCAGACCCTGCGTCACCTTCAACGCAGCTCATTATACCTGGAATTTTGGGCCGACCTATAGCTCGGGAATAATCGGGTTCTCAAAGAATAGTTGCTTATAGACCAGTATACGGTGTTTCAGGAGTTCCAGATTTTTTTTTGTTCATTTGACGAGTTTTGATCTAATTTTCCTGGGCTACTATAATTATTTACCTAGTTGCATTTGCTTTATTTATTTATTTTAAATGACAATTTTACTAGATATTTTACATGTGAACTTTAATAATTATTAAGGTGGCCAATCAGGCCGACACCGGTCTATAGTCTCACTTGTCAGTCACTTCCACCTTATTCTGTCTACGTGAATTATTCATTCCTTCAACTCCCGATGGGGACCACCGAAGTCGACCTGTCCATGTGAATAGGAAGATTAATTATTTAGCTAGTGAAGTTTAGATTGAAAGCCCGTAGCCAGGCCAACATTTATGGGGGGG
>CABFWB010003663.1:52758-74339 GCA_902151455.1 Timema bartmani
GGGGGGGGGGGGGGGGGGGGGGGGTTGCCACCGGCAAGGAAAAATTTAGGATAGGCCTAATAAATTATTCTAGGAACTATAACGGCGAAGTTAAGTCTAGCGCCTTTTCTTACACTTAACCAACTGACTATAGGTGCTATCAGTTTGTTTAACATTTAGATACTTACAAAGCCCCTCCTCTCTCCAAGTACAAACATTTATATTGAGCACTTCTTAAATAATGGCAAAGTGGTGGGTGAGCACTGCCCCATTAAAATAGTTTCTCCATCTGGAATACCCCCTTCTAGATTCATTTTAATTCCACCTTATATTTTCAAACAAAATACGTTTAATACGTCGAATTTAAAAAAAAGATCAGTTTAAGACCGTTCTAAATACCTTCTAGAGGCATCTATTTTTTAAAATATCTGAGTTATGACCCCTCCAGATAGACTAGAGAGGACTATAATTTCCAAAAATATTCCGGGTGAGGATGACCTTTCCAATAGTGACATCCTATTGACAAACGTTTGTCGGGATAGGGCCCATATCATTCCTTAGGCTTGGGGGAGAGGGAACAAAGCCCCTCGAAACCCCCTTTTGGCTATTTACCCCTCACCCCACCTTCTCTACACAAATAAGGTTCCACCACCATTGAACCAACTTCAATAGTTCTAGAGATAATTTCTTCTTTTTCTGGTAAATTTAGAGATTTGATCATTTATGTTCGGATAAAAGGTTGAGTCACCCCTGCCCTGTTCAAAATTGTATGCTATTAAAATAAATACATTTCCAACTTGACCAAATGTATTGAAGCCTTTGTTATTTATATCTATGAGACACAGAGGTATTGAAAGGGGTGGGGGGTTGAACTGTTTGTGTCCTGGGTAGAAGCCCAGCTATTCCGACGACCCTGCTACAATCAGATTCAGATAGGTATTTATTAAATCATGTTATCTGTAGAAGTCACATTTTATATAATATTATCAATACCTATAAAATAAACACTAATACTGTAATATAGTAAAACGTTAACCCGCTTAGGTGGCGTAGTTAGTTAACACGCTAGTTTCGTGTTGAGCTAGACTACCGAGGATGGGGAGATCAAGGTTCAAATCTCGGTCGGGTGAATTGGGGGTGGTTTTCCCTAAATAGATTTTCACTCTCCCTCCACGCAAATGTGGATTCACTTCCTCTAAAATTCAACCTTCCCAATTCCTAGCCCATTAGTGTAATTAGTATTTAAGCGCATAAACCGAACGGGTAGTAAGACGCGGTGCTAAATAATATAGTAAAACGTGATCAATGTTTGTATTTTCTAAAAGGTTCTTCTTACTAAAATCAAAAGTACACAAGATTGTTTTAACACTAGTCTACACTACACACTAAACTCACACAACACAGTATGTATAGTATGCACTTACAACACCATAGCTCAGTTGGTAGCGTGTCTGTCTACTGAACTAAGGGTCCCGGGTTCGATTCCCGGCATGAGGGAAAAAATTATCATTGGTGAAATGTGGGTTTACCTTTTCACATTGATGAATTAACGGTCGGGAACTGGATGTTGTGCCTGTCCTTGTCTTAAGTTATATTATAAGACATATGAAGCTACGACAGACCTAGCCAGCCTGTAGTGGGAAATATATGGTCTGAATAAAAAACTGATCCAGGTCACAGGCTGGAAACAGTAGTGGAAGTAAATAAAAACTTATCTTCAGACAGGCTACCTTCAAACTGTCACTATTTATATGTTCGCTACCTCTAACTATTTTGTGGAGGAAAGCTCCCCCCACCCTCTACTTAGCCCATCAGCACACTCTTATTATGTTTTATTTGTCTCTTCATTTGCGAAGTGTTCTCGGAACTACCAGTCGAATAGTCTTCAGTTAAAATGTTTTGTTTCCTAATATCAAAGACTTATTCACTTCCACAGTTCTCCCCACATTCCTAGAACTTTCTACATCCTGTCTTAGTTTTCACCAACTAATAAACACAATATTTAAACATTATAATAGTGGTGACAAGCTATATACTCGTAAGTAGCATGGGTGGTACATGAGCACAGCTTGACCTTTGACCTACTACTCACATTACTTGGATCATCTTTATAGAATTTATTTTTACTTTCTCGTATCAAGAGAAAGTATTGTGATAATGAAAATATATCTCAAGGTTATGAAGGACCTTTACGTTCTATGTAAACACGAACCCAAAAAAAGAACGAGTGTGGCTGTGTCGGTGCACGGCCGGAGGGGTTTTACGTGAATACGCTGCGCCGTTTCCAATTATTGTCACTCCCAATACTTCCTTATTCGTTCCAACCCAGATATTGGGGTATTATATGTTAAATCAATAGATCTTGATGAGAGCTGTTGATTGACACTAAATGAGCGTCGTACCACGACGGAGTGCGAAATTATACTTGGTGGAAGTTTCCGAGGCGTGGCGGATCTTATAAAAACTGGAGGATCCTCCCTGACATCGTCATGGCACGACGCTCTATCTGAAGGTCAATGACGAATCTTTATTCCATCAGCTATCGAATGATATCAGTTTGGTTTGGTTAATACTTTATAAATTATTAAGCCAAACTTTAACAATTAATGGTTTTGTTACACACAACTTTTCGTACCTTACCTCCTGATACTGTTCTGAATTTAAAGATTTATTCGCGTCTAAAGTGAATTACCAATTCTATCTTTGCCCATGTCTGGCTGTCTGTCTGTCCTCATAGCTGTCAGTCTGTCCCAAAATCAGTTTGGTGGATTTTATTTAAACTTTATATTTAAATTTTAAAGGGCTGCCCCACAACTTTTTTAACCTTAGCCCTTCAATTAAGGGTATTTTCTAAATAATAATTTTTTGATTTTTTTTCAAAAATATCTTTAAATATTTTAAAATGCATTTCTAGAATTTATTTTCTATGAAAAATAGCACTGTATATTTGGTTTTTGGGCAAATATTCGTTGAAGAGTTAGTTTACTTATGGGAAATTTTTGAAAATTCTAAATATTTTGAAAATAGCGTAGACGATTTTGTTCAAAATGTTTACATGGAGATGGTGTGGTACGACAAATAACTATGTTTATTTGTTTTTAGGGTAAAAATTCATTTATGGGTAGTTTTCTGATGATTGATTTTTTTTAACTTAAAATATTTTACAAGTGGCTCTTACGATTTGATTCCAAATTAGTATCTTGGGAGTATGTAGGCAAACGTACTTTCTTCACCCACAAGCAAAATATTTTGGATTGATCAAGTGACTATCAAAATGAGAAATACCTCATTATTATACATTTGTTACCTAGTTTGTCATGGTCTCAATATATATATATTATCGCCACGTCTTACTACCTGTTCAGGTTGTACACAGCCTCAATATAAGTGAGTAGTAGTATAATATTGCTCACATCCACAGCCGTGCTAGTAATGACATGACCGTGAAGGTCATGCCTCCTTTCATAAAGGGACAGTTTACTGCCTGATAGTGCAGAGAGCTGCATCCAAACACTATTTTGAAGAGGGGCATCCTTGGACATCTTATACACTTCCGTAAGGGCGACACCACCATCACGAACAATGACCACAAGAAACTGGCTATTGAATGGAATGTAGACCTTCTCCAAAAACTCTTCTTCTGCCTGGTTTTCAGCCAGGAACAGGAGCCAGTTGATCGGTAGTTGAAAGTGTGCTGAAGACATTCCCTGAAGGCATAAAGAGTTGGTAAAGTACAAAGAGTGATCCAATACACTCGTGAAGGGTTTCCCCTGTTCATCGTAACGTAACGGCTCTCCTTTTATATTTAAATAGAAGCCATTAAGATGCACTTATAACTTAGCGTTGATCTTACGTTTCCTAATGCCGGAATCAAGATATATTTAACGAATGTGAAAAATCATATTTAGTCAGATCTGTCGCAGATTTGGCCTGACCTGGGCAAGAATTGGTGTAGATATGACTTTATCTTATCCAGACTTGGCTTGGTCTGTGCAACATTTAAACCAACCATGTTAAATTACTGTGTAATAAGATTAATGTTCTTTTAATTGAAAGTGAATAAATTAAGTTCACAATTAAAACAAATTTAAACTATTTGTGGTTAAAAACTTTATTGAGTTATCTTTCTTTCAACATAAGACTCCATATACATTAACTTCTTTAAATTATAATAAGATATATTGTATCGTTAAGTTTATAAAACATATGGCTATAACTTTGGTTTATGTAAATGAGTGTATCATTGATTGAATGTTGATCAAGCATGACTATCGATCTTCAAATACCATGTAAGTATCATGCGTATCAAGTCTAATTATGATGTGGAATTCAGGTTACAAATGTTAAGTAGGAAGATTGACTCTGACAAGTGATCAAATACAATGTATATATCTTGTATCGTTCAGATCGATGATAAAATTATGGCTAAGTGATCAATGATTGTAAGTATGAGCCATAGATTGATAGACTATGATAAAATATTGTATAAATGTGATGCATAGCTACACCAATGAATAATGTATGGTCTGGTCAACGAGTGTAGGAAGGGTTGGCTATGATTCCATACGTTTTTTATGGCACTAGGACCGCTAGCTAGAACAAAGAAGTAAACACACTATGCCATCATTGATATCAATTTTGGACGAGAGCCCCCATATTCTTACTACCGAGGTTTAGGTTTAATGTCCCACATTGCTCTAACTCATTTTATTATTATTTTTCGTTGAAAAATCATTCAAGGAGGTCATCTCTCACAGTGTTGTCTGTTCAATCAAGTATGGCTAAACTAAGGGTTTCCCAACAAAAGTGTTTTTCTCGCGTAACACATCAGTTGCGTAGCTTGAGTTTTTTTTGTGAATGTGTATCCTCTGAAGGATTTACTTATACCGGTTTATGAACAGAGACATATACCAGTTCAGGAACAGGTTTGAAATTGTGTCTGTATCTGCATGTATTGTCTAGTGAAGGAAGGTTTGAAGGGTAACGGAGTAGAACTTCCTCATATACGAATTATCATAGAGTACGAGGGTTTATCGTTATTGAAATATCTCAGCAGGTTGAATGTCGGTGGTGCATCTTTTAGTTTCTCAGGACAGGTACGTGACATCCTTTGCCAACAAAGGGGTGGCGGACTCCAAGAAGGATGTAAGGGGCCGATGAATCATAAATCAATAGCGGTGAAAGGTGATTTTGGTTCTTCTGCTCTATCGACCGTATTCTTTAATGTCCCAAATATTTTCTTTCTTTGAACACCCGTACCCCCGTCCCTTCTATATATAACAGTTGTTTTCCATCCCCATATTTCCTACCGACGCTATTGTTGTTTCCCACCCTTGTGCATTGTCGGTACCACAGATGACTGGAGGTGATGGGTAGATGATTGTAGCCGAGCCCTGGGAGGAATAGGTAGCCATTGTTGGTGGGTCTGGAGCAGTACTACATAGAGCTTGAGTGTCCGACATATTCCTTCTCCTGGCCCGACATTCAATGTTCACAACTCTATGCCCCTTTATGACTTGATACAATACTTGGGAGGGGTACTGAACTCCTATAGCCTACTAATGCGGTTTTTGAATGAACATATAAATGATGTGTGCGCACTAGAGATGGATTTACTACATATATTTCAAATAATATTCCTACCGGTAGTTTTACACTCTTCACTTATCACTCTCACAGAGACCACCACTGCTTACTTTTCACTCAACAGTTTGATATTTGAACCTTAGCTCAGTCGATAGCATGTCTCTATACTGAACTAAGGGTCCCGGGTTCGATTCACGGCATGGCTGAAAATTTACCATGGTTGAAATGTGGGTTTACCTTTTTTATAGTGATAAATTAACGGCCAGGAACTGGATGTTGTGATTGTCCTAGTCCTGAGTTGTATTATAAGGCATATGAAGCTACGACAGGCCTAAGAGACCGGTAGTGGAAAATAAAATATATAGCCTGAATAAAAACTGACCACAAGCTGGAAACAGTAATGGAAGTAAAGTAAAGTAAAGTTTGGTGTTTGAGCTCAACTTCTTTCAATGAAGGAGTTTTTAACAATAAATAAGTTTTAATATCAACCCCTTCTCATCCATGGATCTGTATATTTTGTACAAGGGAAAAAATGTGTACCTTGTAAATCTTGATAGGTCGCCAAATAAACTTGTGGACCGTCATCCATAAACAACGCGACGCTTTATTTTTTACCCTCCTTTCCTCCCAAATAACACCAAATATATACAGTATTTAGCCCGGCCCCTCCCCCCTCAACTTTGACAGGGAAACCTTCGTGACACTAATAGAGGGATTCAGATTTAATACTACTCAGGGTATGAAGTTTGTTTACTAACGGTGAAAACATGAACAATAATATTATAATTTAAGTGTAAGATCTGTACTACGTAACAATGAAGTACCTACCCTCCATTCATGTAACACTACGTAGAACTTATAACGCCTCCCTCCAGAGCACTCCTGACAGATTCTGAAAATGTAAAAATTACACGGGAATCGAACCCGGAACCTTTGACTTAGTGCACCAATGATCTGACCACTGAGCTATCCAGGAATAGTCCCGTGCCCAGGGTCATTCCTCACTCAGTCTATGATGGCTATTTGGAGCCACTGCATAGACCACGCGACCACTGGCGCGGGCTTGAAGAGAATAATAATGGTGGTATTGAGAAGGAATGAAATAGAGTCAAATATAACTTTTTCAAATGTGTGTTTATATTTATAAAATAAGTGAGCTAATATAAAGTTAGAAATTTTTAAAAGGTTTCAATGAACATATAACTCAGTTGTAGAAACAATAACAAAACTTTTTTTACGGTAAAAAATTGACGACACTCCTTAGAAAATTATTGCACTCAGATTCCCTTCAGTATCAATAATAATTATATCTGTTAGAAAGTGAACGCAAACAGTAATTCGCAATGATGTGAAGCAGCTTTCGTTCTGTGTCCCCGCAAACGTTCCATTGTACGTAGGTTCATCATCGAAAACGTGAAGTTGGGAATATATTCCACAATAACAGCAATGAATGGATATTCTTGTAATTTTAACTCTGCATAACATCTAATATTATTGGTGTATTATTTGATGTAATTTAAGATTAACCCCCAAACTTCCCCACACCCCTCTTTATGCCTGGGTAGACAAGATCATAATACAATATTTCAATAGAAATACAAAGCTTACTTCAAGGACGAGTTTGGTAACGTTGCTGCTGGAAAGAACGACGAGAAGCGTGGATTTCTCTTTATTGATCTCTCCCTCCGACAGCTCAAGTATTGTACGGATCAAAACAGAAATTCCTGATCCTGACAGGTATTTTGCTATGTTTAACAAAATTGAAATATCCTGTAGTCCTGAAAAAGAAATATAACACACTATAAAGACCACAACCACAGCGTATAGCCCGAACGGGGAAGTACTGCTAAAAATAATAATATATATACACAATTTAGAATGATTATTTTCGTAGGTACCGTCATTATTTTTTCTAAACGTGTTTTTAGATATTAAATATATAAAAGTGGAAATTATTGTTTAAAAATATAAACATATTTTTATTAAGGTATTGTAAATGCTATGTTTAAAAAAACCGTGGTCGTTTCGTCATTCATTGCACACCCCTGACACGACGCTTCAGCGTATTTCGAGAACAATTGTGCTCAATTGGCACAAAGTCCAGCTACTCTAGGCTCAGTATATATGGCAAGCCTATGAGAGAGGGCTGGTTGAGAAATAGGGAATGGGAATCAAGAGAAATGACCTGGGAAGTGAAACAGGATGTGAGGTTATAAGGCTAATGTTCTAACTAGTCCCAGTAACTAGCCTCGAAAGCTCGTGAAGATGGTTGTTGATTCGACTAAAACGGGCGCGTCAGCCCTCATAGTTCAGTTTCTTGGTGTTTTTTAGACACAGCTGGTCGTGCAGGTCGTCGGCACAATAAGAATAAAATTGGGCAGCTTTGGTGGGTTGAGAGTTCTATACCAGAAACCATTGTCGATGCTTTTTTAAAAAAACATATGTGTCACCTATAAGTCTGAAAAACGTAAGGCCTAGGAAATAAGAAACTTTATAAATTATATGTGATTGGTGAATAATGTGCTTTATTCAACCAAATACAAGATATCAAGAAAATAAAATACTAAAGCATCTCTTAAAAGTGTTTCTTAAATGTGAGTCAGGACAGGAGAATAGAGGTATGACTAGGTCTTGTCTGTGGGGGTTTTTTTTTGGAGCCCCAGAGAGCTTTCATTGTCCTGCAGTTCTGTATTTCCTGTTCCCCACACCCAGGCGTATGGCAGTAGCCGGTAACTGATTGAGGATTGACAAATACATAGAGGATCATCGAGTAGAAGCCACCGCGACGGAGCCCAGGAGGATCATCTTGTATCCTATGAGAGGGGATATACAGAACGCAGATGCTCCACTCATCCTGAAAGTTGGCGTCAATTGCTCCACCTTGTAGAAAGGATCACTGTGACATCGCACTCAGGATGGTTCAAGGAAGTTATGACTAATCACACTGGATGGACTCGGCTGGAATCGTGTCCCCAATGGCTCTTTGGATTTGGGAATGGGCATGTGGCAGTGAGGAACCTTGGAGCCCTGGGAGAAGTTACACACTAAGGAACCACTGGGGCCCTGGGAGAAGTTACACACTGAGGAACCACTGGGGCTCTTGGAGAAGTTGCACACTGAGAGACCATTGGGGCCCTAGGAGAAGTTGCACACTGAGGAACCACTGGGACCCTAGGAGAAGTTGCACACTGAGGGAACAATGGGGCTCTTGGAGAAGTTGCACACTGAGAGACCATTGTGGCCCTGGGAGAAGTTGCACACTGAAGGACCATTGGGGCCCTGGGAGAAGTTGCGCACTAAGGGACCGTTGGGGCCCTGGAGAGGGTATTTAAATTCATGCAAAGAGTTTTTTTTAATTCAACTTTGTGATTATCAATACAAGACGAAAAATAATTTATTAAACAAAATGTAGAAAAAAAGTTTCATTAAATTAGTTAGTAATTGTTTTTTAATATATTTAACATTTTAAACCACATGTTTTATAAATAATTGTTCAAATTTGTTGACTTGTGTCTACCAAGGAAATGAATATATAACAGTATGAATAGCTCATATTTTAATCTTTTGCATTTCCCATGTTTGTATTATGTGTTATCAACATTCTTTAATTCATTATTACTACTGAGCTTCCTGAGGTTCTGCAGATCACCAGTGACCAAGGACTACAATTTGATAAACACTGCGACTTAGACCATGCGTCCACCAAAGCGATCAGTCTATATTATTGTTTGCATCTTAAACTATTGACTGCCAAGTCATCGTGATGTTATACCAATATATATCCAATAATCTCACACGAGAGGTATTTGATTGTACTACCATTTCGAGCAAAAATTAAAATAAAGCGTTTTAATATATATATATATATATATACTAGCGGACCCCACAGACGTTGTCCTGCCCGAACGTTGGCTTTTCGTTTGGGTGGCATAGTTGATTTCGATAATAAAACAAATACTATGTGATAATCACAATTATTACAAATTCACAATGAACTCCAATTAGTGAGTTACACAAATATTACAAATTCAGTGTTTGTCAAGACAACATACAAAATAAAACATCTTTTCAGTTTTGGCATTTCGCCCACAACTCCACAAATATCAGCTGTATCGAAAAAAATTGTGAAGCTTGCTTACAAATTTGTATGCTGGATACAACTAATTTTATTTTATTGACGTACCTTCAAATATGACAAATATCAAATGAATTTTTTAATTGTTCCTATTTTCATAGTGTAAAATATAGACTATTTTGGGCCTAGAACCTTTGCGGGCTCACACAGAACAACTTACCTATATACGTTGTACTTCGTACAACAAGTACATACTATTTCGATGATATGTACGGTCAGCTGCATAGAAACCTCACCACCTCTTATACCTAAGGTTGTAATATTATAAAAAACGGTCCGACAAAATTAATAAAGTTTATTTTGTTTTTATCTTAATGCGAGTTGATGAACAATGTTTTTCGTCAATCCCTGAGGTGTATAAATGAACAAACTTGATGGTTCGCCAACGCGAGAACACGCAACATATAATTGGCCATGTGAGAAGCACTGATTTTCTAGATCCAATCCACAAATGGACATTGTTTGGCCTTGTGACTTATTAATAGTCATTGCGAATGCCAAGCGAATTGGAAATTGCAGGCGTCTGAATGGAATGGGCCAGTCTGAAGGGATCATTGGGATCCGTGGCAGGAGAACAACGTCACCTTGAAACTTGCCGTTCAAAATGGTAGCTTCAAGAACATTGGCCATAATTTTTTTTATGACCAATCGCGTGCCATTGCATAGCTTAGGTGCATTTAAATTTCGAAGCAAAATGATTGGTGAGCCAATTTTCAATCGCAAGTTATGTGGTGGCATTCCTGGTAAATCCAGTGAATTCAAGAATTCAACAGGATAGTTGACTGCTTCGTCAGGATCGACAACAGTGTCGATCGATTTAAACGACATCTCATTGCCAGGCAATGACTGTTGTATTTTGAAATTAATAGCGTCAACATCGATATTTTTTGCGGCCAAAATAGCTCGTTCACGTATCCACGCATGATTAATGTAATTAGCGCTCAAATCTGGGAATATGCTTTCAATCAGAGCATCTTTCGTGGCTACCATTTTGCAAAAATTGTCTGGCAATTTTATGCATTGTGTATTTCCATACAATAGAATTTTTCCATTGCCAATGTTGAGCAATTGTTCGGAGAATGACAGTGCCAATGGATCGTTTTGCAGTTGAACACGTATATTTATGTTAAGCCGTAATGTATTAACATTTCGCCATAGGTATGATTGTTTCAAACATGCGTTAACTTCGTCCGCATATGTAGCGCGTGGAATGACCGGCAATGTCTGTCTAAAATCACCGGACAGCAGTAGTAGAGCGCCACCGAAAAGTCTGGTATTATCGTTGAGATCTTTCATCGTTCTATCGAGAGCTTCAAGTGAATGCTTGTGGGCCATAGTGCATTCATCCCAGATAATAATTTTGCATTTTTGCAAAACTTTAGCCATGCCGGAATGCTTCTTTATGTTGCACATTGCGTCTGAATTTGTGTGAACGTTCAATGGCAACCTGAGTGCTGAATGTGCAGTCCGTCCACCATCAAGCAAAGTCGCTGCAATGCCTGATGAAGCAATTGCCAATGCAATATGATTTTGTGATCGAATGCGCGCTAGTATCAGTGAGATGAGGAATGTTTTGCCAGTACCGCCTGGTGCGTCCAAAAAAAAAAATCCACCTTGTTGTGCTGCAATTGACAAATTAATTCGATCGTATATGTTCTTTTGTTCAGCAGTGAGCAGTTGCTCATTATTTGCTACGAAAGTAGTCAAAGAGGCCTCATCGAACTGTTGTTCGCGCTGAAAATCGTTGTTAATGATGTCTGTTGTTGGGCGGTTAGGCGATGGCATACCGAAATGAATGAGTGGCATATTAGAAATGAGAATGCAAATATCCTCAATCTTTATTAACGACTCGTTATATATTTCCGGCGAAAAATAGATATTGGGATCTTGATCAGTGGTCCGAATGCGATGCAGAATGTCGTCGCTCATGGAATCTTTATGTTTATCCCAGAGAACAGAAGCTTGCGACGGAAAACATGTAAATAATATGGCGAATAATTGGTGAATTTGATGAGGAGAGGAACTCAGTACTGCATCTGCAAATGTGAGATCCCAATGGTTGTCATCTTCCAGCAAATGCAATTCGCAACACGCATCGTGGATTGATTGTCATTGAATACGCATGTATATAATTTAAATTTATGGAAGATCAGGTAAGAGATTCACTTCAACACAGCACCTTACACATTTGTCCAATGTATGTATTTGAGTACACTCGATGAAAAATACACTAAATATTCACGCAATTGTGATAGATGGGAAACACATAGTACAGAAATTGAAATGTCAAAACAACGCCAAGCCACGATGAAAGAAACTTGCGCATGTATGTCAAATACCACAGAATTCGACATCAACGCCACCTATGGTATACAAACATAACTATCAATTATTATCAGAAGTTCAATTATTCATGAACTTTTCAGAAGGTTTTAACGCTCAATTATTAATGAACTTATGATTTTTTAACGGTCAATTATTAATATTATATTCATTATTATAAATATTGGGTGGTGGTGAAATTTTGAGGTTACATGTTCTGATATGCAAAAAATCTTTTTAAAAAAAATCCCTAAAAAATAATAAAAAAATTCTAGAACCCGATTGCAATGCCACCTACCGGGTCCAATTGTGAATCTAAACCATCCACGGACCCACTCAAACACACACAAAAAATTTCATCAAAATCGGTCCAGCCGTCAATTATTGATGAACTTATGATTTTTTTAACGGTCAATTATTAATATTATATTCATTATTATAAATATTGGGTGGTGGTGAAATTTTGAGGTTACATGTTCTGATATGCAAAAAATCTTTTTAAAAAATCCCTAAAAAATAATAAAAAAATTCTAGAACCCGATTGCAATGCCACCTACCGGGTACAATTGTGAATCTAAACCATCCACGGACCCACTCAAATACACACAAAAAATTTCATCAAAATCGGTCCAGCCGTTTAGGAGTTCAGTGACATACACATGTACAGAAGAATTATATATATTAAGATAGATATATATATATATATATTTGAGGACATTTATTATAAGCAAAATAGCCCACAATGGACCAATGATGTAATGCTCTAGTGTTTGGAGAAAGTCTCCCCTTTGTTAATAATTTGTCCATATGGATAACTTCCAGGGCAGAGAATCACAACATACTTGCTAGGTATGAGACATATTATAACCAAACATCCCTGCTAGGTATGAGAATTTTATAACCAAACATCTTTGCTAGGTATAAGACGTGTTATAACCAAACATCTTTGCCAAAAGGTTTGAGCCATGTTATAACTAAACATTCTTGCTAGGAGGTGTGAGACGCCCAACATTATATCTGTCCCTCACCAACAAACGTGTTCATTCATCGGCTAAAGAGTCCCAAAATCATGTTCACCCCACTCCGTTTAGACATTCTATGTGCGCACACCTGACCTATTCATTTAATTATAGTTGAAAAATGACACCTGAACACGAGAATCAAATCTCTGGTTCGTTGCTCTTTTCCATGTGTTATTTTCGACCTATATTAAAATAAAAATATTCAAATTGCCCAATTATGTAAAAAAAATGTACCCCAACAACGACTTTATAATATAATCTTACTTAATCCTTGGTCTGGTGCCGAGTAGGTGATGGTGACTAGCGCCGTTCCATAGTGTGCGTGCACTAGAGGAACTATTTGTAGGACAGAGTCGACGGGACAGCTCAAAACGGTGGCATTGCACTGACATAATATAGACAAGCAAATCGCTACTGAAGACACTGCGAGTATGATCGTCATTTGACGTGCTAGGTACGTCAAAGTTCTGGAATATTTTCAATCTGAGCTCAAGTTTGGGGAGAAATGGCGTTGCTTGGTTGATTTTTTAGTTTTCTGAAAAAAGAGAAAAAAGAACGGTAGTGTTTTACTTTTCAGAAATTCATCTAAAACAAAATGTAATATGCATTTAAAATACAATAGCACACCAGTATTCAAATAGTTGGGTAACTTGTAGAATAACTTTAGGCCCACAGTCAAACCAAAATAAAATATTTTAGGTAGTACATAATATAACTTTTTATCTAGCATAGGGTGACCAAACGTCCCAGAAATTCGGAATTGTCCCGGATTTTTCACAAGTATTCCCGGCGTCTGGAAAAATAGTTTTGGAACGCTCAATTGTCCCAGATTTGCAATTTTCGCATATAACTCAGTAAATGTTAGCGTCTAGCGATTTTGTTTACTTCAGTCACTAATGGCCACTCCTTTAAAATTTCAAACCGATTCATATTGTATAGCCAGGTCGTACTGATTAAAGCTCTCTAAGATGTGATGTACGCGCTCCAAGTAGAAGTAGCGGACTCACGTACTAAGCTAAGATAGATAAATGCCCACACGACGCATGAAGCGGTGGCACAGTGCTGTGACTGCCAGACTGTGACGTAACAGTGTTTTGTGAGAGTTGAGGTTATGTCGGTGTCTTACGCATTGATCTCTATAGTATAACTGGCTAGACATCTGCGGCTAAAATTTTCGAGCTGTCATCTGCATACCGTTGTGTAAGAGAGAAGGAAACGTTTGGGTATCTCTTTATTTCTTACACACATACATTTTGTGTAAATGCCGCGCTTAGTTGACGCAGATAGTTCTGATTGCAGTCATGGCTTGAAAACCATTTTCAAACATAAATGTAAAAACAAACCGTATATTTTTGAATGGCTTATTTGCCAACGCAGTCTTTTCATTTTTCACAGCTAAACAGAACTTCACCAAGTCAAATTAACTAAATCATTGGCTCAAAAATATAACCATAATGCACCTCACAGTTTGAGAAACTGCTCTAAAGACAGGGGCGGCTCAAGGGCCGGGCGTCTGCCTGGGGCGCCAAATAGGGCACCAACCTAACCTAACATAACCTCGGCGTATTTGTGGAGTTGCTAAGCATAGCGATGGTTCATTTTTTGATACTAGTGTTTTGTGGTGGATAAAATAGGATATAGTACCACTCTTAAATAGTTCTTTTGCATCCACCATTTTGAAAAATGGCACTCTAAAATATATATATATATATTGCAATTATCACTTAAACCGTTCATTATATCGAAGTGTTTATTATAGTAAAAAATAAATAGGAGAACATTGTCTACAAAACATGTTCTTATAGTTTTCTTTGTAATCCTAACCAGGGAGTCGAACCAGATTATGAACCGGAACCGACAATAGAAATTAACATTTATTTTTAAGGAATCGGAACCCTAAAAAACACTATTCTGAAGAACCAGAACTGGAATTGGAGCCGTTAACTAATTTTAGGTTCTTAAAGGTTCCTAGTTGTACAGAATTGTATATAATTTTGACAGATTACACACTTTTTTTTTTCTTTCCTAAGCTTAGTTTAATTTTGAGATTTTGTGTTTCCCCCCTTCTCAGTAAGTTCTGAAAGGGCTTGATATATTTTAGTTTACTACTTTGTTTGAAACTCTGTTTTCTCACTTTAATGTTTAAGCTAGGTGTTTAGGAAGATGTATTTAGCTTTGATAAACAGCAGGAAATACCACATTCCCTAGAAGTTGAAATAGTGAAATGTAGAAATCATCTCTTTTGGACACACAGTCTAAGCCTATTGTACTTGGTGCTTCCTGGAAATGAAAACTGATAATCTGGTGGTTGGTTGAACAGCTTATAATGGCGGGTGAAGGGAGAAAACTTTCAATTCTTTCACTAAAGTTTAAAGTGAACGTGTTCCTTGTGTACAGTTTTGTTAGTAAGTAGTTTAAATAATATTATTGATGGGGTGAGTTGAAGAAATCTCAGTTCGGAAGTTTTTTGACCACGAGGTTGATGGTCACAGATCAAGATGCAAACTAGAAGGATGCACTATTGTTAGTAAGGTACATTATAATATTATTTAATCTAGCGATACTTTTGATGCAGAGTGTTATTTCCAAAGTGGTTCTCCGCTCTCCTTACACGCAAATGCGGATACACTTCCTCTAAATATAAAAAGATAACCTTCCTAATTCATTAAAAAACCATTATCGAAATTAGTACATTGACGTTTCCCGAATTGATAGAAAGACGCTGTGCTAAAATTAAAGAACCGGAACACTATCATGAACCGAAAAGAACCGGAACCTTTGTTGTGCTCTTACCGGAACCAGAACCGGAACCTTTAAAATTGTTGTTTAGAGAGCTCTCTGAAGTGCTTTTTATGGTAACACAGCCACCTATTTGTACTTGTGGCTTAATTTTGATATAGTTTGAACCACAAATAAAGCCATATATATTTTGTTGATAAAACCTCGAGGGGAGTTCTATCACGACCAGGTTAAGTGGGATGTTGATTATTTTAATATTTTTTCCTATCACCCTCAGTTATATTGGGGGGCGCCGAAAATCAATCCTGCTCAGGCGCAAAATGTATCTCGTGTCGCCCCTGTCTAAAGTCAACCATTGTTAAAATCTGCTGGGAAAACGGAGGGGTAAACTAGCTATAGCTCCTTGACCGCTGATGGTGGTGGAGGGAGGTAGAGAGAGAGAGAGAGAGCCGGGTTCGATTCCCAGTCGGGTGTACTGAAAGTAGTTTTTACTAAATGGTTTCCTATTCTTCTTCCGCGCAAATTTTGATACATTTACTCTATATTATACCCTCATAATAATTCCCCAACCCATTTGTGTAAATAGGCGAACAAACCGAACGGGTCGAAAGACGCCATGCACCGTGCGGTATAAACACTCCATGTATATATGTGCATATGTCACGACTAGAGCACAATTGGTCAACATTTTACTAACATTGGAACATTAAAAAGACTGAGAGGGCCACATCGCACATTTTTATGCGCAAATGTAGCAATTTTTGGGAATCGATCTCTGTTGAGTAGAAAGTAAAAATTGGGTACATCAACCTCACTCGCAATATTCTCCCAAATAATCCCCAATATGTCATATGTATTGGTACAAGGTTAGTACAAATAAGACTGAAGCCGCATTGTAATACGTTCTATGTAGGTTCTTCAAAAGGTTGGATCAGGCCGCAAGTTTGAACTAGAGTCAAGATAAATATATTGTTTGTTGTTTAGTTGACTAGAGCCGTAAAGATAGACCATTACATCTCTGAGCCATGAAATATTAATTGTTTAGGGCAGGTAAGCGTTGGGTGAGGCAAGGAGATGGGTATAGTGGTATTGTTTCGTTACAACTCTACCTTACTTAGAAGAACCAAAGGCAATATATCTATTATTTACTCAATTCAAGTGGAAAATATATCATATGCCACCTTAACTCAGTCTTTAGCACATCTACGTTACTAAGCTCAGGGCTGCAGGTTTGATTTCCGACATGGACAATTATAATTTTTGGTGAAATGGGGTCTTACCTTAATACAGTGATAAATTGAAGATCGGGGGATTGGATGATGTGTTAGTTTATAAGCTGTTTACTGATATAATCAGACAGTTCAGGATGTGCACATTTAATATCCCAAGTTTTGTTTTTAGATTAAAAGCGAAGCAGATTCCAATATCTGAAATATTTACAAAGTTTTATTCAATAAATGAATTTTTTCTGAAGCCAAATTAAGGTTTGAATTGGTTTTGTGTGTAGGAACAATATAAAGTTTATATCTATCCATTTTTAAAGGTCGTATAAAATGTAATACTAAAATATTTAACATGTTTTGGCTGAATCTGAAAAATCAAGTTATTAAAATATGTAGTTAAATTATTAAATATTATTAATCTGTGGAAATAAATTATTTTATCTAGTCATTGTAGCCAGTCAAAAAATAGTCAATCATCTTTTCTGCTTATCCAAATCACAAGGTTTGTAGTAAATCCCAGAAACAGACAACCCCACGGATACCAACTTAACTGAGGTAGTTAACAGTTCGAACCAGACGTCGCGTTGGGGTGCACTAACCTGAGCTCTATTTTATTAAATTGTATAAATGAAACTGTTTCAACACATTTTAAAAAATACAATAAAATTGAAAATTAATCATTTTAAAAATAAAACACTTTCAAACAGATCCCAATTTGACTGTTGTCAAGTAAAGAATGCAAAAAACCGCACTTGGACACGTCTAATGGCTCAAACGCAGTTTTTTAGATTCTTATCATTTCCCCGAACGGCCGTGAGATGGACAATTTTTAGATACCTCAACCACTTTTTTGGTATATGGAGCCCAAGGCCGTAGCAAGCCAATAATTTCAGGGGGGTGGGGGGATTTGGTGGGCCCATTCCCCTAATGCTGGAGGCTAGAAAATATTCTAAATGATAAACAATTCTAAAATCTATCTGAAGTGTTTTTGTCAACATAATACCATAACTGCTGAAGGCAAGGAAAAATTCTGAATACTAAACACCTCTAGAAGCTCTCTGAAGTGCTTTTTGTGCTAACACAACCCCCCAATTTATATTTGTACCCTAATTTTGATAGTGTTTGAACCAATAAGTCAAATATTTAGTAAAATTTTTATTTTACTAACTGGTATCAATGTAAAGCTGTGATTCTAATAGTACTAAAGTTATTTTTAACAAAAGCAAACAATAGAGAACATGTTTCTAGTTTGTAGTTAATAAATTAATTGTTTAAAAATATATACTCTTTATTTATTCACACAACCAAATAATGTCCAGCTTAGTTTCACACCGTAAGTTTCTAGGTTATAACATAACTGTTGTCTGTTGTTAAATTTAGTGAACAACACACGAATGTCAAACCAAAAGTGAATGTTATCTTCACACCACACATGAAACATGTTGTCTGTCGTTAGCAGAGATTTAACTAAAAGAAGCAATCTCTAGGCTTGTCATTCTCACTAAGCGCTGTAGTTTTGTTATAAAGATACTCAACCTGATATCACCCCTTTATTTGCGTGGAATGTATTGAACGTTGAAGTGTGATGAAAACAATGAAGTGGATGGCTCAATAAAAACAATAGTATCGAGATACTATCTATTCTCGAATACATTTGTTCGTTTGAAATGACAGCTCTAGTATTGTAGTGGTGAAGAAGGGTGCCTATATGGGTTTTACTGATTGCAGGGATTCTGGTACCTTCTTGAGAGAACAATTCAGGAAATTAACCTTGTGGGAAGGAACTTTAGAGCATCTAAACTTAATTCTGAGCTTGTTATGTAAGTTTATAAAAACAATTTTTCGCAAAAACAACAACAAAAAACTGAAAATTTTAAAAAAATCTGTAGCTGGGCCCATTTAAAAGAAACATTATATTTTTCCCAAGTTTATTGAAGAGGGCAAAATAAAAACAGAGCAGTTGAAGAGGGAATGAGAGGAAATATAAATTTTATCATTTTTACTTCAGTTAACTCAGATAATCATGATTCTAAGTTGTTCATAGAAAATTGCATACAAATCCCAAATACACTATTTTAATTTTTCATGAAAATTAACAACAAAAAAAGTAAATATTGCAATTATTAATTAGGGAAAAAAAGAAGTAAATATTGCTGAAGCACCCCCTCTCCCCATTACCCATTTATGGGCGTCCTTGGTTGAGAACCTGTAGCAGCTACGTGGGGCTATTTTAATGACTTGTAGCTTGCATTTTGCAAGTTTAGTCTTGATTTAGTTTAATGAATAACACATTGACTAGTGCAACGTATACGTGCACACTATTCATTATAAAATACAAATGCCAGGCCTCCACCGTGGTTCGGATCCCACGTTAAACTGTAGGTCCTCCATTTCATCTCACAATCACCCTACCATCAACACATTAGCGTAAGTGCGTACAACCCGAACGGGTAGTAAGACGCAGTGCTAATAATAATAATAGTAATAATAACAATGACGCTGAAACAAAGGAAATTCGTTAATATCTTACAAGTAAGGCTACTACAAACATGGCGTGTATTAAAAGTAAGTACACTGTGTTTTAATTAGCTAGAGCCAATCTTCACATTGTTGTTAGCTGATACGTCTCAATGCAAGGGTTGGCTATGCTCAAGCTCATCCATGCTTAAACAGCTAAAATTAATCTAACTTTATGAACAGTCCATAGTTATATTTCGATTAGCAACGCTTGTTGAAATTAATATTGTGTTTCAACTTTTTGTGCATGTGATATTCACCATTCTTAATTAATTATAAGTTATGAAATGTGGTGCTAGAGAAGACCAGGTAGACAGACAGGGTGAAAAATGAACAAGTCCTAAGAAGAGTGGGTGGGAAGAGAACCATTTTGGATGTGATTCTTCGGCGCAAAGCTAGCTGGATCGGACACATCCTTAGGAGAAATTGTATTCTGCATGACGTCATAGAAGGAAAGGTTGAGGGGAAGAGGAGCTTAGGAAGGAGGAGGCAGAGGACAGGGTGCATTGGAGGTCTAAGTTCACTGACAAAAGGAATGGACCTGTCGTAAGACAGAACACATAATAATAATGTATGAATATATAATTAACCCAAACTTATGCTCGCTTATAGCCTAATGTTGTAATATAAACATTAATTTTTTTATAAAGCCTAGTGTTGTTATTTCTCTAAATTTTAGACCTATACAGGGTGATTCAGTGAAAGCGTGCAAAAATTAAACAAGCCATAGGAAATGCTCTACTGAACATTTTGACGTGTGGTCTGCGAATCCAGCTAAGTGGGATATGGGCCTAAACATGTCTAACACTGTTACTGATATCCGGTTTATTTACAGCTAATCATTGCATATAATTTATTTACATTTAGTTGTAACATTACTGTACAGTACACAAACCGAAGGAAAACTACCATTTCGTAGAATGACATCGGCGTACGAGAATCTGCCACACCCGTTCAAATACCCCGTGCGACGACAATCCTGGCAACCAATTCCAATTCTGTGTCCACTGGGGTGATTTGAGATACCTCCTTAAGAAATAACCTTCAGGCTCTCCCACACTCCAAACTATCTCAAAATGTTCGGCAGAGCATCCCCTATGTCTTGTTTAATTTTGCCACGCTTTCATTGAAACACCCTGCATATATAGGTACGTAGGCCTATAAATAGAGACATTACATGTTATCCATTAATTATATGACCAAATGCATGATATGTCCAGTATTAATTTTTTTTCTCAGATTGGTGTGGTTTTAATAATTTTGTATACGAATTTAACAAATCCTTGTATTGTTGACATGATGAATAGTCTTGTTAACGCATTTAAATGTACCCAGAATTCTGCTAGTATCAATTAATTTTCAATGCAGATTTTTATCCATTAGACCAGGCTTTTCAAAATTATTTTATCATAAGGGACACATTCAAAATTTCAAATAATGAGAAGCCAAATTTCCATTTTTTTTATGTTGTCACCATCTTAAGTGAATAAAAAATCAATTTTAAAATCTTTAATATTGCAAAGAGAAAATTAAGATTACATAACATTTTAAGACGAACCCTCTGAGATATAGCAAACCTTTATTTGCAACAATGCTGCGAGTGGTATAGACTTTTAAATCTTATGCTGAAGTCATATTCATAATAATTGTTGATAGCAAAATTAATGAGGAGTTTCCTAAAGCCGTGATCTCTTGGAAGTTTGTTTCTTTTAACGAGAGAAAACAACTGGTCGTGGGCCAATCATTACACATACTTGGCTTGCAAATTTAATAATTTGGGAAATTGGTATGTAAAGAATACGCCAACCTCAATTTCTAGATTTACTCAAATTATAACCCCAAATTGTGTTATTCAACAATATTTATCAAATTAAAAATTGGGTTGCATTGCATGTTAGTTAATCAAAAGGTTCACAGGCCACAAATTAACCCACCTTTCTTATAGCAACATTTTGAGAGCCCACGCATCTTTCCTCGATATCACAGTTGCACGTTCTATCAAGCGCTAAGATTCACTTTCCTCGGTATCACAGTTGTACGTTCTATCAAGCGCTAAGA
>CABFWB010003664.1:7781-21226 GCA_902151455.1 Timema bartmani
CATTTCATCTCACAATCACCCTACCATTGCACATTAGCGTAAGTGCGTATAACCCGAACGGGTAGTAAGACGCGGTGCTAAGTATTATTATTAGTATTATTAGTTATATTTGTAAATTACACTTTAGTGATATTAACAAAGTTATATGGTGTGAGTAATATTTAAACATCAAATTTAAGTAATGTATTTAATCTTCTATTTTAAGTACTGAGTCAAGATTTAATATCAAAGATTTAAAAAAAAAATTTTTTTTAATCTTTTACAACATGGTAACTCAGGGCCAGTTTCATAGTCAGATTTAGTACGCCTAAAGTGCGAGTCGATACTAAATACAGGACGACACCTACCTAGACCAAAATGGAATGGGCCAGTTTCGCATATGAAACTGGCCCATTCCATTCCATTTCAGGTAGGTGACGTCTTGTATTTAGTATAGCGCCGCACTTGAGGCGTACTAAATCTGACTATGAAACTGGCCCTTAACCATTATGACACTTCCAATTACAAAGTGTTTTATTTTTCTTACAAGCACATTTTTATAGACACTTGGTGTGACATGTAAGCTTGAAGAAACCTTTCCCACTTCCGGTGGATTGTGCTGTTTAAACGGTCCTTAAAGCCACAGTCTTGTCCAATGGCACTTTATTTCAGGCGTTAATCATGAATGTATTTAGACTAGAGGGGTGAAAGCGGCGGACAAGAAAACAACACAGGCTTAACCAGAACACTTGTAACTTTAAAGAAATGTATCTCGTCTTGCAATTCTTTTCTACATTTTTTTTTTGTATATGATAACTAATACATGAATAAAAACTTACCTTGCATGGAGCTGCTTCAGTACACCATATTTGGTCCCAAGTCAATAAAATCCTTCATCCACTATCTCCAAGACAACACCGAGGATTGATGTGGCAGTTCCTCTTCCACGGTTTACATCTGTAACTGGAATTCGAACTGTGGAACTTTTATCTGCGGTTAGAAAAAGCTTGTCTAATGAACGTTTCATCCTTTTTTCCTGATCTGTTAATCAATTTGATGCCTCTTCTTTCTGCTTCTTTATTACCAATGTTGATTGGTCTAGGTCGGTTAAACTAGATTTGCCATCATCTAGTTTATACCCTTCATTGTTCTGCTCTAATAGCGAGATGTCGTCTTGTTCCATTCTGTTAGTACTCTCATCACTTTCTTGATGATTTTTTGAGTTTCTTGTTGAGTACCAACAAACTACGCTTTGGTGGGGAACCAAACATTGATTCATTTGGTGACCTTTTTATTCCACTATGGAATGCACTGTTCTTCATTAATTGAACAATTTCAGGCCATGGCTCCAGCCAGAAGTTTTTTGATTTTACATCCAGGTAGTAAGCATATTCTCCACATCTTGACTTTAACTATGCCTGGGTTTGCCATGAACAATTTTAAAATTAGGCCACAAATTGGTTAAATTATTTATATTTTTACTCATAAACTCTCGGCCATTATCAGCCTGCAATACTGAAGGAGCACCTAACAAGGTGAAAATTTATATTATGTTATCACAAACCTCTTCCGCTGTCTTTGACTTGAGTGCTCAAGTACAACAAGTTTCATTAGATAGTCCTAATATACAATTACCAATTTCTAGTCTCCATCTGGTTGTGATTGAAAATTGATTAGATCGAATTGGTATCTAGATTTCAAATCTTGAAACAGCATTGGTTTTACCACAATTCCTTTCTTTTGTTTCTGTAAGCAAGGCTCACATAAACTAGAATAAATCAATGTATACTTATAACTGGTATTTTATTATTTAGTTTTGAAATGTTTAACTATACAATCTCTCCCTCCATGACCAGTAGTAATATGAGCGCCATTTAAAACTTCAAACAGATCTTCGTCATAGACAAAATACTTATTATTATCTTTTTCAGTGACTGGAGGTATTAGTTTTGTAATTACTTCGATGATGTCATACCTTTTTTAAAAATCTGTAGTAATTTCTTATCTTATTGGGGTTTCTTTATAGACCTCTAACCTTATTAATAAGGAATTCATATTTCACCTTCTTTAAAGAGACAGAGTTTAACTTTGAGTGTTAGCGTTCAATTTCAAATTCATCATAAAACTTCACAGATTTAGACATATTGCATGATAATATAGTAGAAATAAAACACAACATATAGCACTATTCACACAACAGTTCACCGCCTCTAAACTACACTGTTTAACACATTAAAAAACAACACAACCTGAGGACTAATCAGAAAACAGTTCACTGTCTTTAAATCACATTTCTGGATAAAAAAGTGAAATGGCGGTTAATAATAACCAACAATCAACATGGTTTGCTTGAACAACCTTGGGGGAGGGGAGAGAACTGCCCCTCCTATTTTTGGCACTAGAAAACAAGTGAAATGCTGGGAAACTAAAATGAACCTTATTTGCTTGCACAACCTGAGGGTTGGCTTCTCTCTGACGCTAAATAACATTTTTCAACGTTTACTGGGCGGGACCAGTGAAGGTTGACATTTACTGGTGAAAGTTGAGGGCTCATGCTTATCATCAACTTTCACAAGGCTTTTATCAGTGAATGTCGACACTAACTAATCACTGTGGAACCTCACTAAGTTTCAACTTTCCCTGTAACATATGTAGCAATACTGGGAATACTTGAAAAATACTTCATTTTATTTTTGATACTGCAAGTACAGTACTGAAATATAGACCTACTTGAATTTGGAATATGATAGGTACTGGAAACATATTAATACTCTTAGCTTTAAGTGACATGTGGGCTTTGGAAGTTTGCATCAATTTATCCATAGACAAACTGAAAAGGTGCATGACAACCTTTTGCCTCATCGAGCTGTAGTCTTCTCAAGTTAATATTATTTTCGGTTCCAAGCCCTTAATACTACTTTTCTTTGACTTACTTCTCAAGAATTATGTGAATTCCTTTGAACTAATGTGACAATTATATTTAAAAAAGTTTATAGTCTCAAGACCTCATAATTCATAACTAGAGAAGGTTATGGTATATTAGGGCCATTGCTTTTTATTGAAGATTCTGTATCTTTCTTACCCTCTATTTACTAATCAAATTAATCACTCTGACATGGTGTGGAAAGGATTGGCTGTCGAGGGTGGTGGAGGCCATTCAAACATAATATGTAATATACATACATGTTTGTGCATGTGATGTGCATGCATACTTGCATGTGTTTTTTAGACATTAGTTTTATACATATTGAAATATGAAATTAATTTCTAAAATGCAAAATCTTTGTTTTAAATAGATTTTTCTGCTTCAATGCAGTTGAATATTCTTGAAATAAAAATTACAACTTAGCTTTCTCTCATTTTATACTTTTGCAATAGAGATGCTCTGTTTCTGATAGCCTTACATATAATTTTGGACTTTCAATATATTTCCAATATTTATTTATATATATATATAAATAAATATTGGAAATATAATGAAATTCCAAAACTCTCATTTGGTAGATACCTTGTCAGTTAAATTAATATAAATAAATAATAATTCTAGACTCTAGAAGAACAGTAAGAATTTAATAGGGATTTTAATAACTTTAAATAATTAGGCCAAAAATAAGTACCTAATTAATAGTATTTAATTTGAACTAAGAATGTTTATTAAATTAATGCTTGTAATTGACATTTTTTGCTGAATGGTAACTGATTAGCAACCATATTCCTATTAAAAGTCCACTAAAACTAATCCATATTCATATATTTCATGCCATAGATGAAATTGTTTACACAATTTTTTTTTAAGCTTTCTAAATCTGCAACATTGTTTCCAGAACAGCGATATGAACAGCCTCAACGGTGAAGTCATAGAAGAGTCAGACTTGACTAAGATAGAATACAATTCCTGTGAGCCATTCCAGTTATTCAAGGAATGGTACCGTGATGCCTGCAATAGTAGCATCAGCTTGCCAAGCGCCCTCTGCTTCTCCACAGCGTCGAGGTGGGTATAGTACCAACATAAACAGCATTCATTTTCATTTACAAAAATGATTCACACCGAAGGGCGTGCGAAGAGGCATCATCTTGTCTGGTTTGCCAGTATTGGGGAGGTCAGGGTCCAAACCTAGGACAAGTAGAGTGAGGTGTTTTTTCTAGTCCCAACCAATTGGTATTTAGAGTTTAAAACACAACACAAAAGCAGCCATTTTATCTATTTAAACATAAATAAAAACCTAATACAATCAAAGAAAATTAGGAAAGCTAAGTCAGTTGAGATAATATGGCTGTGTGAGTGTGAGGAAGGAACAAGGCATGTATAATGAAATTATTAATAGAGGCAACAACCAAATTTCCTCCCACATTTCCTGAAATTCCCACTTATAAAACATTTGTTTTCCTCTTGAGGAAATATTTGAATTATTTTTAACCAAACATATTTTTTGTCAAATTATTATGAGTACATAATTTACATTTAACAAAAATTAATTTTCCACCAAATAAAATAATTGAATAAAAGTTGGTTAAAACTATATACAGTTACCTATAATAATATTTAATGTACCAAATAGTACCACATTTAGTTCCTTTCTGTGTGAGATTAATGATTAATATATAGCAAAAGTACCGAAGTTACAGACTTTCTGTGTAGATACTAGGACTATCTCGCCCATCAAAAAATATTATTCTTCCCTTTTCTCATTATATTTCTGAATTTGTCATAAAATTGTATCAGGCCAGTAACCAAGTTGGGTGTTTGCTGATATATGTCTTCTTTTACCCTTCAAACTTCTACTTGCATGGTGAAATTCGTTATCAAGTAACCATGATAAAAACAATTTAAGGAACTTTAAAACAGCAATAAAGAGGAGCAAATATAATTTGATTATAATATATTGATAGGTAAATTTTGAAGTATTATGTTTTCTTCATAAAATGTTAGTAAAGCAGTTTGGACTCAGAATAAATGGTTTATTAACAACAAATACATGAAATGATTAGCTACTTAAATAATGCAAGTTATTTTTACAGTGAAGGAGCTATAAGTTCCAGGACTCTCTTATTAAGAAGATTGGATGACGACGGGTTTGTCGTTATGACGGACAGTAGAAGCAGTAAAGCAAAGGATTTGGTTAGTTTACTCTTTATTATTTTATTCATCATGCCCTAATAAACACATTGAATTTATAAAATAAAATAACCTAACCTAATTCCATAAAATCTAAAAAATAACCTAACCTAATTCCATAAAATCTAACACAACCTTATTTTTACGGTGGTACCTACATTAAGATAGCTCCCACTTTGGATCAAACAAGGAACTAATCATTCAGCCACATAAAACTTAATAAAAGATTATTCTTGTGGTAATCCACAGCAATTATGTAATTGGGTTTCTACAATAACCCTTAATAGGTATATTTTTGTTGCTACCGATGGCAATAAAGGAGAGGTGTCCCTCCATCAATTGCTGCAGTAGAATTTAAGAATAATATTGCATACCTAGTTGTGAAACCCAAATCCATGCCTAGGTATTATTTTTCTTGGTTTTAACTCAAGAAATCCTCGAATAAGTTAAGTCCAAACCTCTTAATGTACACTTTATTTGCAATGAAAGCTTACAGTCCTACCTTGATGGTATCCACTATGGCTCTGTTATATAAACAGAACCATATGGTAGACAAACAAGGTAAGCATACTATTCTCTGTAAATGAAGCTTATGCCAGGCGTGTATAAAGGATTGTGAGTTCAAGTGCTGTAGGGTGGAAAACATTTTAAACATGCATGATACATTTCTACATTAATTACAAAACAGTACATTGAAAGTGTACTTATTCGATTTTAAAACTTGAAGGTTGGGATGTAGGAAGCACGAGTTAAAGGTAGTTTTTTTGTAGTTTTTATATCTAAACTTTTTTTTTTAAAAATAACCTAACCTAATTCCATAAAATCTAACACAACCTTATTTTTACGGTGGTACCTACATTAAGATAGCTCCCACTTTGGATCAAACAAGGAACTAATCATTCAGCCACATAAAACTTAATAAAAGATTATTCTTGTGGTAATCCACAGCAATTATGTAATTGGGTTTCTACAATAACCCTTAATAGGTATATTTTTGTTGCTACCGATGGCAATAAAGGAGAGGTGTCCCTCCATCAATTGCTGCAGTAGAATTTAAGAATAATATTGCATACCTAGTTGTGAAACCCAAATCCATGCCTAGGTATTATTTTTCTTGGTTTTAACTCAAGAAATCCTCGAATAAGTTAAGTCCAAACCTCTTAATGTACACTTTATTTGCAATGAAAGCTTACAGTCCTACCTTGATGGTATCCACTATGGCTCTGTTATATAAACAGAACCATATGGTAGACAAACAAGGTAAGCATACTATTCTCTGTAAATGAAGCTTATGCCAGGCGTGTATAAAGGATTGTGAGTTCAAGTGCTGTAGGGTGGAAAACATTTTAAACATGCATGATACATTTCTACATTAATTACAAAACAGTACATTGAAAGTGTACTTATTCGATTTTAAAACTTGAAGGTTGGGATGTAGGAAGCACGAGTTAAAGGTAGTTTTTTTGTAGTTTTTATATCTAAACTTTTTTTTTTGTCAAAACAAATCAAATATTGCTTCAGTACGAACATAAGTTTAATTTTCTTCACATGATGATATTAATATTTCTTAAATATCTATCAAGGATGTCCTGGAATATAATGACAACTTTTTCTATTTATTTAAAAAGTTTGTCATCTATTGCCGCTGTGCTCATGACAAATATTCAAGATCTGTTGATATCACCACGTGAAGAAAATTAGACTGTATGTTTGTTACTGAAGCAATACATTTGATTTATTTTGACAAAAAAAAATTGCTATATAAACCAAAAAACAAACAAAAAACACTTGCCTTTTTTAACGTTTCCCTACATCATCCCCACCTTACTATATTAATAAATATAATATTCCCCTTTATAGTCACAGAGAAAAATCCCACAAAGAAGCTATTTTCATTTTGTTGCATTTTATTTTCCAGAGTGAAAATCCACATGCCAGTATGGTGTTTTTCTGGAACTACAAACAGAAAGATGAAAAAATAATAGCAAGACAGGTGATGTTTTAATTTAAAAAGTTGTTAGTTTATTTGTTAGAAAGAGAGAAAAAACTGATGTTCCAACTCATTTATTCACCTCTTGTGTGAGTACTAATTAGTTTTGAATTATAGAAACATTTTATGTTTTCACAGGAAATAGTTTAAATCTATAGTAATAAAATCAAGAGTTTGTGTATCTTTGTGTCTGTCTGTCATGAGCATTGTACGAATATGTGCACCTCTAAGCAAGAATTTTAGTCTACAGCAAGGTGTTTTAATATTAATTTTGTATGTAATAGTTGAGGTTAGATATAAACGGTACTCAAATTGAACATACATGCTATGTGCTAATTTTATTAATTTAGTGTGTTGAAAAAGTTCTTGTCACGTTTAAGCATGATTCAAATATGTTGCGTGACGGTGTTAGAAAATAAAACCGGCTATTTAAAGTTGATAAAATCATTCAAGAACTCCCAAAAATAGTGTTTACACTTAATATTCTCGACAACAACTACATGTCAAAACAATGAACATCTATACCCATTAGGCCTACCCATTTAACAATAAAATGAACGAGAGGGTGGTTTTAATGATTAAAAATAGGGATGTTTAGTGTTAAATAATAATAAAATTTATCTTGTTATTTGAAGGGAATTCTTGAGACTTTAGTTTAAGTATCCAAGCATATAAGGACTTCCTTAGATTGAGTTGTTTGTGTAGTTTATTCACTTCATGATAACTAGGCCTACTACTAATTATGTTTCAGATAAATTTATAAAACTTTTATGATTAAAAACCTAGGCCTAAACCTAACCGCACATAAACATTAATCTAGGGCCTATTTTGGTTCTTTCCCGCCTTGGCTGCAATAGTCCATAGGCCTTACACTTACATTAATGTGTGGATAGTAATTACCTTTATGTCTGATTCAGTTTAAATAGGCCTACATTATGAAAGTTTTGCTGCAGCATCTTAAACAGGTTATCTTTTTTACAGCCTTGTTATCTGGTCTCTCCATGTGTTTTACACTAATAGGGTATATATGATAAAGTTAGAGTTGTGACGGGCTAACACCTGCTAGCCCTCACAAACATCCGGTATTAATTCAACCAAATACCAAATAAAAATAAGAGTGTCTACATCTGTACTATTACTGGAGTTGACTTGCCTAGCGTCACGCCCCACCTTTCCGCTCAGTTGATGATATCCATCTCCATCTAAGAAACTGGCCTGTTTGAGCAGTGCACGCCAAGAGCCAAAACTGTGCCGTTTAATATGAACAAATCATGCACTAATCGACGCATCCCCTCTTTCTCTGTCCACGTGATTTCGATTGGAGGGCTCTATCTAGTCACTACCCCTACTACCTACCACTACAAAATCTAAAATATCAAATCTGTAGCTCTGTAAAAATTACCAAACCTAGCTTGAAGTGTTTAGTTCCAAATTAAGTATATTTGTTTAAGTAAAACGGTGCGTTTGAAAAAAATATTTGATTAACAATATGTGCAAGTCTACAGCACCCTCTTCTACACCCTTAAGCTTTTTATAAGTCAATGACTTTTGTGTTGAATTTGGGATTGAAAAATTCATGCCTAAGAAGTCATATTTTTTTCAACTCTGGTAGTTTCTAATGGACAATTTTAAAACATTATTTTATTTTAGTTCTAGGTATATTATTTTGACACTATAAGATAATAACTTAATGCTAACATGTTCCAGGTGAGAATAAGCGGCCATATATCGGAGTTAGAGACTAAAGAGGTCGAGGAAGTGTATAATAACGAACCTCTTTATTGCAAGATCAGATCGCATATCTGCCATCAAGGTCAACCGATAGACTGGCAGACACACAAAGACAGACATGACCAACTATTGATCCAAGTCAGGGAAGGGAAGAAGTTACCGATGCCGGACCATGTGTTAGTATACTCACAAGATTAAGAGAGATCTGCAGACCTAAGTTATTTGCTGACCTGGAAAATATATATAAATGGCCCTCACAATCCTAATATCATAATCATCACCAACTGTTTCCAGCATTTGGCATGGTCATTATAGTAAAATTTCTCACTTTACCTCTAACCTTTCACAATTCTTCCTCCTTTAATTGCTTCCATTCTTCTCTTCTCACTTTCACACTTTCACCTGTCTCTTAGGGTGTGTGCATGCTGCAGAGCGTGCAGATCACTCCTATCTTCGCACAATGCACATCACTCATGGAACAACCTGTGCATACTAAGCAGATTGCTCATCGCACTGTGTTTTTATTTTACTTTTAAATAACTATTAAAACAGAAAAAATTATCTTTGGGGTACTTCGAAATACAACTTATTAGTTTGTATTTTATGTCACTCATCTTCTTCCTAAAATACATTCAGTCTTTAAAAAATATGTACAAGATAAAGGTAAAAGTCAAATTGACAAAAGATTAAATAAAATGTGCACTGAACAACACTGAGGGTTTACTTTAACTTTGAACCAACTAATCAGAGCACCGCGCACATCGCACAACCCTTAAAAAAAAGTTTGTTTCTTGTGTTTAGTCGGAGTGAAGTGCGGAGAGTGAGGTGCTTGGTATGCATGCCCCCGTTTCTTTATATGGGTTTGTTTCTACAACTTGTGCAATGTGCGGAGATAGGAGTGATGAGCGATGTGCGAGCTCCTCAACATGCACACACCCTTAGCCTCCCTTCCAGTCTTTTTCTTACATATTTGATCTACCTACATCATTCTCTTTGACATCCTCATTACATGCCCATAGCATCGTTCTATCACTAGCTCCTGAGTAAATCTTTTAAATTCTTTTATATCTTTTTAGTAACTTCTTAACAACATCACATTTTGTAATAGAGCAAAGTATTACAATAAAAACCCTAAAAACCAAAGCCATACATCAATTGGGAACCCAGACAGTCATATATCCAGTCACCACCCTTATCCTCGGCCACAAAACATCCTGATAGATTAGCCCCACTAGGGGGAGGTGACAATATATTTTAATAACAATCCTTGTAAGGTAAAGTAAATGCTTATTATTTATTACCATGGTGATCGAAAAATAAAGAACACGTTTTATAAATAAAACCTTCACATAGCCTATAATCTCACCTTTGGATAATACTTAGCAAATGTATTAACTTTGAGATAGTATTGAAATGGTTTATAATTACCACGTGAACCGGTTGAAGAACTTAAAGGACAAGGGTCCAAAATTAACTTGATGGTTGTTTTTTTAATCTGCAACTCTTTTTTTAACATCATAACTTTAGCAAATTTAACTAGTATAATATTCAATGATAAAATTATTCATAATTCATGAATAATAATTCGCAAATAACATTTGCTTCAATTTAAGATTCACGTTTAACTGAAAAAATCTGTTTCGCAGATGTCTAATATTCTTATGATCCATTCATATATAATTTTTATTAACGGAGACTTTTGTTTTCAGCGTGGGCTATAAACTAATTCCAGACTTCATGGATTTCTACTATGCCCTAGGGATGGCTATTGGCGATAGACTCATGTTCAAGAAAACTAGTAAAAACAACACTTGGGAGACCACAAGAGTATATGCATGAAATATGTATAAAATGTTAAGGGTGTTTGAAGCTTCAAAAACTTTGATTCAAGAGTAAAATTCTGGATTCAATTTAGCAACGGTTTGCCCCCCCCCTCCCCCGCCAAAAAAAGTTAAAATACACATTTTTGTTTATTTTTTAAAATTTTCTGTTATTTTCATCACAAATTAATGTTGGTTTTAAAAAAAACTGAATTAATTATATTACATTTTGTGATAGCTTAATGTTTCATTTTAAGATAAAATATATTATGTTTACAATATAGCATTTTGTAAATTATATTTAATACCTTTAGTTACATAGCTATGCAAAGAATAGTATTTTTATCTAACGTTTAACTTTTTTTTTAATATCCGAACTTTGATTCAGCTTCGGTAATATCTCATACTATTCGATTCGCTTTACTTTGGATTGAAGAAAATGAACTTTACACACCCCTAATAAAATGTTCTTTGAATGGCATTATAAAATATTAATTTCATCAATCACACACAAAAAAAGCATTGTGGTCAAAGGGTCAACCATAAATTTGGGGGAGCCTGGTTCAAATCTGGTGATGAATTTTTTTTACTATTTGTATACACCGCCATCTTGCCTTCCAATTAGTAAATATCTAGGACTAGGTGTTGTGTTTTGCTGCCATAGATTGTTACTTTCATGTCATGTGCTGATATAAGTTATATATGTACCCTAATGAAAAGAATAAAATTTATATGAACTACAAAATAAATAAACACCTCAAGTATCCACTAAAGTAGAAGCTTTTAAAACTAAGCATCTTAAAACTTAAGGAAAGATAATTAGGAATAAACAAAACTACCAAGTCAAAAAGATCTGGAAAAAAAAAAATGTCTTTATATAAAGATGAAAGTCAGAGTATCTAATACTTAATAGGGCTTCATGGGAAAGCACTGAAAGCAGACGCTTAGAAATCACGGATTATTTATGAACTGGTCCAATATTTTTAATATTATTCTCACCAAAATGTAGGTAAAAGTTCTGACCAGTTAAAGTTTAAACTGTTCAAAAAATGTGTGATAACTTCATAAAACCCATTAAAACAATCCCACATTATTTTAAAATGTTCTGTTGTTACCATATCAAAACATGACTTTAAGGTGGGGATTGTTTTTGCAGTTTTTATTGCAAAACTTTTTTTGGTCAAAATAAAAAAAATATTGGTCCAGTAGCAACATTAGATGAGAAACTGTTTAAATTAAGATAAAAATTTGTCATTCTCTAGATATTAACTATTAAGTACTTTACATACACAATATAAACATGTTTATAATATTCAACTCAACTAGTTTTATAGATAGCCAATTAAGTAGTGGTAATTAAAAGATGATCTGCTTCAGTGGCTGCATGGTCTAAGGCAATAGACTAGATTGCCAGTGACATCAGGGGTCAATTCTGGTTGGGTGTACTAAAGGTGGTTTATCCTAAAGAGTCAAACCAAAATTTTTATCGGTTTTGGTTCTATGAACAAACATTTTATCGGTTCTGGTTCCGGTTCTATAAACAAACATTTTAAATGTTTTGGTTCCAGTTAGAGCACAATAAAGATCCATTTCTTTTTGATTTCAGATATGGTTCTGGTTCTTGTTCCAGTCCTTTAATTAAAAAACAATTTTTAGCAAAGTGTCTTTCTATCCGTTTGGGCTACGTTAATGTACTAATTTCTATAGTGTTTTTTAATGAATGAGGAAGGATATATTTTATATTTTAGAGGATGTGTATCCACATTTGCATGAAAGGAGAGCAGAAACCCACTTTGGAAATAACGCTCTGGATCAAAAGTATTGCTAGATTTCAAAAAAACACTATAATGTACCTTAATAACAATAGTGCATCCCTCTAATTTGCATCTTGATCCCTCTAATTTGCATCTTGATCTGTCACCGTCAATCTCATAGTCAAAAAACTTCCGAATTGGGTTTTCTTTAACTCGCTCCCATCAATATTATTTAAACCACTTACTAACAACAAAAATAATCACCTCTGCACTGTACACAAGGAACACATTCACTGAGCTACTTCCTAATTTAAACTTGAGTGAAAGAATTTAAAGTTTCCATTTTACCACCTTTCATCTCACTTTTCTCTCTAATATAAGCTGTTCAACCAACAATCAAATTATTGGTTTTCACTGGCAGGAAGTATTAAGTACAATAAGCTTAGACTGCTTGTCCAAAATAGATGAGTTCTTAATTTCATTATTTCAACTTCTAAGGAATGTGGTATTATTAAAGTGAGAAAACAGTGAACAATGTTACACTAATGACATTCCTCTGGAATGTAAACTCATTAGTGTGTATTGCTAAGGGCTCATTAAGTCTTTTGAATCACCCTAGAAAAGAGGTTTCAAACAAAGTAGTAAACTAAAATATATCAAGCCCTTTCAAAACTTAACTGAGAAAGAAAAAAAAGTGTGCAACTTATCAAAATTATATACATTTCTGTAAAACTAGAAACCTTTATGAACATTAAATTATTTAACGGTTCCATTTCTTCAGAATAGTGTTTTTAGGGTTCTGGTTCAGATTCCTTAAAAAATTGTTATTAATTTCAGTTTTCAATTCTGGTTTGACTCCATGATCCCAAATGGTTTTCCACATAGGCCCCCACCACGCAAATGCATGTACATTTCCTCTAAATTCAACCTTCCTAGTCTCTTAACAAATTATATTAGTTACTACATAGACATACACGTGGTGCTAGAAAAAAGGAAAATTAACATTACATTTGTAAGAAGTATGTGTTCAGAGCTAATTACAAATAATGTGTGTG
>CABFWB010003664.1:22429-74298 GCA_902151455.1 Timema bartmani
ATTGTATTTACTTCAATAAGTGACATTATAAAAATGTATTATTGCATATACATCCTAAACGTAAGTTAGTGTTGCCAAGGCTTAGTAATAATTTATATTATTGTATTTACTTCAATAAGTGACATTATAAAAATGTATTATTGCATATACATCCTAAACGTAAGTTAGTGTTGCCAAGGCTTAGTAATAATTTATATTATTGTATTTACTTCAATAAGTGACATTATAAAAATGTATTATTGCATATACATCCTAAACGTAAGTTAGTGTTGCCAAGGCTTAGTAATAATTTATATTATTGTATTTGCTTCAATAAGTGACATAAAAATGTATTATTGCTACTGTATTCATTAAAAAAAACTCAATTTTATTTAGTTCATAAGTACTTTTAATGTTTTGCTAACAACAATTAAAATCATCTGCATTGTTGTGAGTGTATTTATTTTCTTCTTCGACAATTGAAGCAAACTAACAATCTGAATTAAATTTGGTAAATGCATCTGGTAATTATAAGATATCTGTAGAAAAGAGTAAATACCTTCCTCACTAGTGTGACTGTTGAAGGTCTTATAGAACAAATAACCAAAAGCAACCGTTTTCAGTAAACATTAGCGCTGTACCCGCTTCAGTGGCCCCATGGTTTAAGGCGTGCTACTCTCTCAATAGACTTAACTCCTTACATGGAGATCAGGGTTCGATCCTGGTCAGGTGTACTGAGGGTGGTTTTTCCTAAATGGTTTTACACTCTTCTTCCACACAATGCATGTACACTGCCTCTAAATTCAACCTTTGTAATCCTTAATACATTAGTGTAATTAGTACAAAAGCGTATCAGACACCTTAGCTCAGTAGGTAGCATGTTTGTCTACTGAGCTAAGGCGTATCCAACACCTTAGCTCAGTCGGTAGCATGTCTGTCAACTAAGTAAAGGGTCCTGGATTTGATTCCCGGCATGGCTGAAAAATTTATCATTGGTGAAATATGAGTTTACCCTCTCACAGTGATGAATTAACGGCTGGGGACTGGATGTTGTGTCTGTTCTAGTCTTAAGTTATATTATAAGCCATATGAAGCTACAACAGGCCTATCAAACCGGTAGTGGAAAATATATGGCTTCAATAAAACAACTAACCAGGCCACAGGTGGGAACAGTAATGGATGTAAAAAAAAAAGTAAATGTGTGTATAAACCAAAGTCGTAGTTTGACACGTTGCTAAAAAAAAAATTAGCGTTTTGAGTTATTCCAGTCTTCAACCAACCAAACATCTATAAAATAAATAACGGTGTTCAAATCTTCGAAACATTGACTTTGCTTCAGAACAAATATCAGCTTCAACTTCACCTCAAAAAATAATTCCAGCTTCAACAATTACAAAAATTTGCTAATAAAGATGACAACTAAAATAATGTACGAGGGGGTATCAAAAAAGTTTCAAGACTGGTTCTGTAAAATGGAAATAAATTACCTGATTTAAATTTGGCCACTATCTCCTTCAAAATAATAAAACGATCCCAGCGCTTTTTCCACTTTTGGAAAGCTTTATGGAAGTCCTTGTCTAGAAGCGTGAACAACACCGCCTGCAATCCACACTTATTTCATTCACGGTGTCAAACCGGTGACCCTTGAGCTTTTAACTTAATCTTCAGGAGGACGAAGAAGAAGTCACAGGGGGCCAAATCTGGCGAGTAAGGTGGGTGAAGAGCGATGGTCATGTTATTGCGCCCAATAATCTCATGCGTTTTCATCGCTGTGTGTGTGGGTGTGTTGTTATGTTGGAGCACCCAATTGCTTGCACGCCACAGTTATGGTTTTTTCCGCCGAATATCCTCCTTCAGACGCCTCAGATCATGACGTGAACGGCCAGGAGGATTGTTTGCACTGATCCATTTGACACAGTCACGATGTCAGAAATGTTCTTAATGGTCATCCAGTGCAACTCATGCACAATTTGCCTAACTTTGTCCACAATTTCCGGGTGTGTGCTCGTGGAAGTTTGTCCTGACTTCTCTTCATCTTTCAATGGTGTTCTGCCACTCCTTAAGCCCGAGTACCACTCAAATCACACCAGACGGTTCAAAGCTTCATTGTTGTAAGCCTGCTGCTTCATTTGGAAAGTCTCCGTTCCAGATTTTACGAGTAAGATTCAGAATTTGATGTTCACTCTCTGCTCGAGTTTGGGGTCCATAATAAAATCGCAAATGCACCCATGCACATTGTTAAATAAAAGTGTGTAACACAGCCATTGTCATAATGAAAGATGTAAGTTACAGCTCACCACACCAGCACACGCATCCCCATACTGCGCTCTATTTTCATTTTACAGAACCAGTCTTGAAACTTTTTTAAAATAAAATAAAGGTGATCTGGTGGTCTAGGGGTAAGGTGTCAGACTTCTGTGCTGGGGGTCCGGGGTTCAATCCTCGGTCATGGCATAGATTTATCTGATTGCCAAACCCTTCCTTCACCTCTGACAAGACGTGTATTAATCACAACTTGTGAATGTGAGGAATGCCAGGCCTCCACCGTGGTTCGGATTCCACGTTAAACTGTAGGTCCTCCATTTCATCTCATAATCATCCTACCATTGCACATTAGCGTAAGTGCGTATAACCCGAACGGGTAGTAAGACGGGGTGCTAATAATAATAAAATAAAATATTACCAAAAATTGCGCAATAAAACATTTTCCAAGTATTTTTAGGGCATAAAAATAAATAAATAACAACAATTTAATATTTTCTAAAGCATAAAAGCTAACAAAAAATATTCAGCTTCGAGAATATTTCATATACTCGATTCGACTTCGCACACACCCTATAAATAAACGAAGCAGGTTTTTTTTTTGTTTTTTTTTAATGATTCAGACTAGTGTTCTATTCAAAACAAACAGTTTTGTATTTCAATATTCACTTTACAAAAATTATTAATAAATTCAAAATATAACTTGAATAACTGTATGTTATGAATACAACATTACAATAAATAACAAATGTATCAAAAAGAAAATATGTATATGTATTTTTGTTTGTAACTAAACTCGTCTCTTCTGAGTGCTGATATAGAGCACATTGTTGCCACGAATAAATGCATCTCCATATTTATTCTTAAGTTGACCGTTAACATATTCTTCTGTCTGTTCGAGGGCAATGTTCATGTAGCCATCCAGACAGGCCAAAACACCTAAACACATAGTACAACAATTACTAAAGTATATATAATTCTAGCAGACATACCCGGCTTTGCCTGGGGTAACAACGCAATGCAATGCATGGTTACCCAAGGCAACACTTTTCTTTGCTTCCAAGAGACAAACAAATTTTCATTTTATTTCTTCTGACCCAGTTTTTAATAAATTGAAAAAAATCTAATAAAAAATTTAAAATTCCAGCTTTGAGGTACACATGTTTGTGCACAGAATTTATCAATTTTTAAAATGTTTGGCCTCTGTGTGCGGAAGATGTCGCGCAATGCTTACGACAAGACAAACTCTTCATTTTATTGATTTATATTGTAACACATAAAAAAAGAGATTCCAAAATATATAAACTATTTGAATATCAATTATTAAAACAAAGTTATAAGACATTTTCATAAACACAATGTTAATTAAAACATATGAACAAGGTGTGCAAAAAGTATTGCTATCAACATAGAGCCTATGTATGTAAAAATATTATTTTTAACAGTAATTTGACTTAACTCACAGTATTCATGACAACAATTTCATTTAGACAATTTTTCATAACCTGTTACTGTCTTACACAGTTAGATCCAAATAATAATAAAATATACAAGAAAAAAAACCCATTTTGGTGGAAGGCATAATATGCAAATTGTGCAATCCCATAAATAATTCATATTAAAAAGTAGACTAATATTACATCTAGCTTTACCATACAAAATTGGCAATATTGTTTCACACAGTAAGAAGATTGGGATTCTTTTAAATGTGAAGTTTTGAAACAAACTTTTTTTTTTAATTAGAGAACTAACTTTTTAAAACTTTATATAATACCTGATAAAAAAATATTAAATTGAACAAGTTATTCTTACCTCGGTAATCTACACCGCTGTTTAATTTGACAACCACCGGTCTGCCATGGATTTGCTGAATAAACTGGGATAAAGCTTCCTTTCTACTCATTTTTCAGTCTATCTAAAATAATAACAGGACCTGATAGAAAGAATAGTCTATATTACTCAAATACTACATTAGTAAAGTTACACATTTATCATTTGTTTGATTAGTTTCTTTGTGTTCAATAAAAGGATTTTTAATAGCAGGGTGCTAATTTTTGAAAAATCATATATTTACTAATATCAATTTCTGAATTATTCATATTCAAACGTCAAATCTTCAACTCTAATATTTTAAATTATTCATGTGTTTTTAATAACTAAGCTCGAATATTACTTTTGAAATACATAGTGGATTGAAACAAGGCGATGCAATATCACCATTATTTTTTAATATAGCCCTAAGGAGATAGCAGTCCCATGCGATCCAAGTTGCCAGTGCTGTTTTCTTATATGTGTGTCAGTCACATGTGACCATCGCTCTCTGAATGTAAGATTATTTCATGGCATTGAGAGAAAACTATGATTTATTACTTCATTTGCGGCTATATGACACCAAGGATGATAAAATATTACAATATTGTCTATAGACGAGGGGAATGCTGATGTGTATACCATTTTTAAATGAAAACTGGAATTGGGATATTTTACAACATTAAATAATCAAGAATTTTTCAAACTGATCATTTATCAGTTTAACTACATCCTTGTTTGATAAAAGAGTACATCAAAAGTGATTCCTGCAAAAGAGTTCATTAAGGAATAAGGCTAAATCAAGCAAGATATTATAAGTAGACTAACACAGGCAGTGGTGCACCCAAAAATTCACTTTGAGGGGTAAGGGGAGCACAGGGGTGCAGAATATATTCAGAGACCCAATATTTTCCCAGAACATAACATTTTCATAAAAAAAATTCCCCGAAAACCCTAGCAATCAAAATAAAACATTGAATATTTTATGGAGGCTAAAGGGAATAAGGATTATTACCTACCTTATAAAAAATTTAGTTGTCTCCCAGAAATGGCAACCTTCCCATTTCCTTGTGTGCATTACATATTGTTATTAATTGTTCATTGATACCAGTAGGCTTACCGGTATTAACATTTAATTTTACATCTTGAGAGTAAGAGGCAATGGAGTGTAATTATTGGAGGCCTTGGTTTAATGGTTAATTTTCATAGACTTTTAGTTTTTTCGTAGACTCGCCACTACTGCAAGGTCTATCATTATCAACCACACTAGGGGAAATACTGTTGCTATTTACGACAATGAGTTTTTCCTGATCACCTAATTTATGTTTTACAAAACTTTCAATACTCCCTTGATCCTTACTTCTAGGTTTTCCTTGGGGATGTTTATTAGATATGTGATATCCGAGTTTATCACGTATGCAACGCCATTCACAATAAGCACAGTTTCTGTCTTGTTTGCTCTTAAAAGTTGACATAATAAACATTTGTTTAACTAAACTATCTAATTTTTTATAAACATTTATTTATTGCACAAGGTACAAAACTTAATAGGTCCAATAAAAACAACAATTTCATGGATACACAATTATTACAAGCATGTCACGAGTTTAAATAAACTGCGCGCACATCACCGTGTAATTAGGCCGTGATATAATGGGTGACTGAATTCAAACTAAAACAAAACATCCCTCACCCTGGAGGAGGTTGTAAAATGATGAATTAAATACCATATACCCATCACAAGACATAGTTAGGATAATCAAATATCACAGATTATGTATGGTGGGCAGGGCATACAGCGCAAATAGAAGAATCTAGAACCGTGTTCAGGATATTGACAGGTAGACCCAATGGGAAGACAGAGAAGGAGATGGGAGGATAACATTAGAATGTACCTGAAAGAAATAGGGTGTAATGAGGTGAGCTCAATAGAACTAGCTCAAGATAGGAATGGGTGGCGCACTTTTGTGAGTGCAGCAATGAACTTCCAAGCTCCTTGTGCCAGAGATTAAGTAATTAAACTTTCATTAAATCTCACCACACATTTAACTATATTGAACAATAGTATTATCCTTAGCTCAGTCAGTAGTGTGTCTGTCCACTGAGCTAGGGGTCCCAGGTTTGATTCCTAGCATGACCGAAAAATATATTATATGTGAAATGTGGGTTTACACTTTCACAGTGACAAATTAATGGCCGGGAACTGGATTTTATGCCTGTCCTTGTCTTAAGTTAGATTATAAGGCATATGAATCTACGGCAGGCCTAGCAAACTGGTAGTGGAAAATATATGGCTTTAATAAAAAAAAACTGCCGCAGTCCATAGGCTGGAAACAGTAATGGATGTAAAAAATATAAATTATTATTTTGAAAAGGTGTATATTTATTTCAGTTATTTGAAATATTTTCATTTCAATTAAGAAAAAAGACCCTCAGTAGGTGTGTACACCCAGCTGGGATTTGAACATGGACCTCTAATTCATTGGCAAACTAGACTACTGTAGAGGTGAGAATGACACCTTTTCCTGTGTACCCACTGATGTGGATAGAATTCTTATGTAAAACCACATGGTGAAAATGCATGCATGGTAAGTACTGTATGCCTAATGTCAGTCAGAACTAAGTATCGACATTACAGATCAGTGTAAGATGCTAGCTGTTGGTCTATACACTTTTAAAGTATGCTTAGTTTTTTATATTGTAAAAAATAAATATGTTCAGTGTCCTAGAGACTTGTCTGGGCTATCCACATATTTACACTAAAGGAGTATTTATGAGAAAGATAGGATTGAAGAAATGTAGACATATATGTGTGGAAGAAATATATTTATATGATTGGCTATAATACAAGCCTACACGATAGGTTAAAATAAATAGTAATAGGCTTACCCAATAAAACAAAATAACTTTTTAATTTTGAGTTCCAGACAGGATTTGACTCTGTGTCTCTGAGGTAGATTTTCCACATATGTTTTTCTTATATCTTTTACACATTAAGTTGGGGTGAACTATGTCTAAACAAAATTAATTTCTAACGCTTGGATTAATCTGTAAAGAGAAATTGTGTTTGACATTAAAGTTAAATGAAAAATCACGTTAATCTTTATCTACCATATCAAAGCATAGGTACCATATTAATTACACTAATGTGGCCAGAATGATGAAGGAATGTGTTAATTATCATAAGAAAACCACCCCCACAAGTAGGTTAGGAAGGTTTGGTGATGACAGGGTTAACGAGAATGGTTCCTAATAAGTTAGTAAATCTATGTTTAGAAAAAGATTTGCATCAAACATAAGGTTTAAGCACAAAATTATTCACTTGTATACATGGCAAAGGGGCGATTCGAGAACTATGATTGATTTTGTGGTGTATGAAAGAGTGAGGAGTTTAGTAAAGAATACTAGAACTGCGTGGAGCTGAATGTGGAACAGATCACTTCCAAGTGATCTCAGTAATTGAATTAGGTAGAAATTTTGTGAGGAAGCAGCACAAGCGTGTTAAGCAAGAGAGAGAATGGAAAAGATGCAGAATAAAAGTGTGAGAGCGCAATATGAAAGAGTGGTGGGCAAAAAATTAACTTTATAAGAGCATGAATGGAATGTTGAAATAAATGCTAATGATATTTAAAGTGCTCTGAACAGAATAAAAGAGTCTGTAGTTGGGTGCGTGAAAGAAGTGTTGTGAATCTGCGGTGGTGGAAAACTTAAAAATAGATGCATGGTGGAATGAAAAGGTGAGAGAAAAGTAAGACGCATACAAATGAATGATTGCAGTGAAGAGTGAAAAAGAATGTAAGAAGTTGTGGCACATATAAAGAGAGAAAAATATGAATGCAAAGAAAGTAGTAAAGGAGAGTAAAGAGCAAATGAGACTAAAAGGAGAAAGAATGCAGAATGATTTTGAAGGAAATAATTTGTTCTGAAAATGGGTAAAGAGAACGAAACAAGGAGTGCAAGGAAAGACCTATGGCATTCAGAATGTACGTGGTGAAATGATCTGGGATGAAAATGGTATAAGAGAGCAATGGAGGGCGTATTTTGAGCAATTTTATGGCAAAACTGTGGAAAAAGTAGAGGGAAAAAATAGGGGTAAATGTTATGATGAGTGAAAGAATTAACAAGGCTGAGGTGTTAAAAGCTATGAAAGGGTTCAAGAATGGCAAAGCTGCAGGCGTAGATGGGATCACAAGTGAAATGCTTTTTTTTAAAAGTGTGGAGGCACAGTACTACTTCCCAGATTGTATGGGTTGTTCAATGTGTGTGATGGGATTTCAAACATTCCTAATGACAGGAAGAATGCTGTCATTGTTTCTTTGTACAAATGTAAGAGCAGTAAAAGTGAATGGAAGAATTATAGAGCAATTACTTTGTTGAGTACTCCAGGCAAAGTTTTTGGGAGAGTTTTAATTGAGAGGGTGTGTAAAGAAACTGCAGACAACATTTTGGTGTGCAATGTGGTTTCATAACAGGTAGAGGCTGCATGGACCAGATATTTGCATTGCAACAAGTGATTGAGAAATGTTTGGCGGTAAGGAAACAAGTTTATTATGCATTCCTTAAATAATACAATCAGGTGAATGGGAGTATGTTATGGAATATTATTAGAGAGTATGGTGTGGATGCATGGTTATTAAATGCAATTATGGCAGTGTATGATGAAAGTAAAGAGTGCACCCTTTCAGACCCGAATTAATTTACACAGTCAAACAATTTTTTTTATTATATAAATTTGCTAAGTAATTTTTTTTTAAGATTTTAGGGAAAAAAAATTATTCAAATTTGACCACCGGTTTTCAAAATATAATGTGTACACAATTGTGTACATTGGGTCTCAACCCGTACGGAAATAAATGAGGGTGGCTAATATACAGAATAAATGTTTTATACAGTAAATCACTATTATAGTATTGACATAGAGCATTAAAACCACCTTTATAACTGAAGGAATTTGTTAAAGCACATATTACATGTTAAATGAGAAATTATTGAATTAGTAAGGAAATTGACACACTGTTATTTGTCATGAAATGTACGAAAGCAGTTTTTGTCCTTTGATAAACAAAGATGCACACCACACTTTTCACATTTCACACTAGAACGTCCCTTGCATTGGGGGAATTTGCATCGACCTCGTAGTTCTGCACTTATGTGAAGTGGGAAGTGTTTAATTCCATCACACCGAACAACTTCTCGTCTTTTAGGAACTGGTGTCTGTGGGGGTGTAGCAGATGGTCGGCCTCTTTTCCTGTTTGTAATTCTACTACCACCTAACACCAGAGCATCAGCCAGTCTGTTCTTTGGAATCCTAAGGGCCTAAGCAGATCTTCTGTACTCCAGCTAGCTCTGCACCATAGCAAAATCTACTGCATGGAAAATGGCACGTAATGTCCAATTATTTGATTTTATAAAGATACGGTAGTAGCTAATCAACTGCTCGAAAATGTCAACACCACCCAAAGAATGGTTATAAAGTTTTATAACCTCTGGTAGATAAATTTGTACATACTTTTTCTTCTTCTTATCCCATCGCTCAACTCTGTCAAAGCTTCCTTTTCTGACAAAATTTTAAGCCAGAACAACTGTTTTGTTGTGAACCCATTTTATTAGAGTTACATCATCAGTGCTGCAGATTTCCTCTGAATATCCTCTTTCTTTTTTCAAAGCCTCTTTGTCTGGAATAAGAGGAGGATTAGCAAACCGGTTAACCCGAACAGTTCCAGCAGCACAAATATTGTCTTGTTTTAGTGCTTGAAACAACTTGAAGGAGGAAAAGAAGTTGTCAAAGAACAGCTTGTATCCCTTTCCTTCACTGATTCTTTGAGCCAGCTGCAGAACTACTGTTGGACCTTGTCCAAATTACTTCAATAAAGGCTCTTTGAACTTAGTTGTTGCTCCCTGGTACAGCAGAAAGTCATATGCAAGACCACTTTTGCCACAAAGCATGTACATTTTGATGCCCCAGGGGGTTGGTTTTCCCTGAACATACTGCTTTACAGAGAGATAACCTGCAAAGGGGATCATTGCCTCGTCAACTGCTAGATATTCTTCTACATGTAACTCTAAGCAGCAATTGCGTACATCATATATAGGGCGGACTTTAAAAAAAGTATCTTTATTATCAGGTGGAATCCTCATATTGTCCACAAGATGCAGATTGGTTCCAAGTTGGAAGAACCTATCCCTACTCCTACTGTTCATAAATAGCTCCATTTTCAACGTTGTGTCCCAGTACATTCTAACTCTTGGAAATTTTAGAGTTCCCATTACTATATGAAGACCAATCAAAGTTTCAAGTTCTGTTGTTGTAGTCGGCTTGAAACCGTTTGTCCCTGCCTGTATTGCATATATATTTGTCATCCCGGCCATTGCTTCGAAAAGATGTTCTGGAATGTAGTTCCTAAAATAGATTAGTGGAGTGAGTTTTGTTTCCTCTGTTGTATCTGGCTCCCACTTATCTGAATTTAATACAGATATCAGACGATGACACCATTTGATATCTTTTTTCTCCGTAAGAAAATAATTCATTTTATTATTTACATCATTTGTTACAATTTCGGGCTCATCAACATTGCTGTCATCATCGTCAGGATTGCCCTCGTCACCGTCTAATCTACTAGATGTTGGTTGCACTTCATATTCGTCAACTTCCCCTCTATTTATCTTGTCAGAATCCAATCTCACTCTTTTGCTATGTGAAGAAGTGGACAATCCACCATCAAAATCACATTCTTCATCTGATGACAAATCTAAATCTGACACATTACCTGCCATCAATGAATCTAAAATCTGTGATGGATCCATTTTTTTTTGATCTGGTATGCCATATCAGTTAAATGTGTCGCAGATCAGAAAAAAAAAAGTCCAAAACCAGAATTTCTCAATCAAGAATTACACCTACAACAAAGTAAACACAGTGTAATGTGTCAAAAAAAAATTTCTGTTCAAAGTCAGAATCAAATACAAGGTTATAATAATTCAAGATATTTTTTTAAAAGCATATTATTCCAACAAAGTCAAAAATTTTATTGTACTGTGGAAATAAAGTCTCAAAACTTTTAGAACACTGTCAAAATCATGAATTTGTTCAACTAAACGGCTTTATGAAGCATTTCTTCATTCACATTGAGGTTATGTCAGCACGTGGTGGTTATACTCACTTCTGAACCAATGGCTACAATTGTATACATCATATTACAGTCCTCCAGCAAAGCCTAATATCACTTATATAAATATATTTGCACTTGTAGTATACAAAACAACTATTAAATAAACCAAAAGTAAAGTTAGAACAAAAATATCCAGTTAGAAATTAAAATAAAACATGTAACATAAGTGGTATTGTCACAAAAAAAAATGTACCACTCTAAATAGGCAAGATCGATTATTAACTCTCCTAAATATCGTAAGATGGCAGCACCAGTTCTAAAAATGTTGTAATAGAATGCACAAATCTGTACATCAGGTCTCCATTGAGAAAATATTATCCGAAGTACCATAAAACAGGTTAGAAACTTAATGTACACAATTGTAGCCAGAGGGTCTGAAACGGAAGGTGGATGGAGCTTTGAGCGAATGGTTTAGCATTGGACAGAGTGTTAGACCAGGTTGTGTCATATCCCCATGGTTGTTTAATGTTTGTATGGATAAGTGTATGAGGGATGCTTGTGAGGATGTGGTTGGTATGCAAATGAACAATGTGAATATGAGAGTGCTGTTGTACGCAGATGATGCCATATTAATGGTTGAAAATGAAAATGACTTGCAGTATGCATTAAATCGTTTGAATGTGGTGACAGGCAGAATGGATCTTCGTATAAATGTCTCCAAAACTAAGGTGATTGTTTTTGATTAGGACAGATCAAGAAATTATTTTCAACTTAGTATAAATGGAAAATTGTTAGAACACATGAATACTTTTGCATGTCTGGGTAAAATGTTCTGTAAAAATTTAAGGTAAGATGCTGAAATCGACAGACAGGTGAATGCATCTCGGAGAGTAGTTGGATGTATGTGGACTATCGCAAATAATGTGGTATCAAAAGAGGCAAAGATGGCAGTATATAAAAGTGTGTTAACACCAACATTGTTTTATGAGTGTGGATCTAATAACGAAGCAAATATATAAAGGTATGTGTGGATCAAAAGGCCTTTTAAGATATGGCTAAATGTTGTATACGAATGTGTGAAAAAGAGAAACAATAATAACTTTTTAGGAATAAAATAGCATGTATGACTCAGTCAGTGTATGGATATTGTTGAAGCAAAGGGAGTATGCAAGATAGGAAAGTGTGGAGAAAGTTAGTGAGGATGGATTAAGTACGTTGTTTTTTTAGCCATATGCACAGCTTCTTGCTTACCTCGTAAGGTAAATGGCTTGGTTAGGTATGTATGTAGGCCTACTTAAGACGATAAATCAAATAGTACTAAGATTGATAAAGTTTAATAATTTTGATTAGGTATAGAGTTAAAACCATACACAATTTTGTTTATATATATATTAATTCTCTTTAAATTATACACACAATAGGTATAATGGAATAGTACCAAGATTTATAAATTTTGAAAACTTTTAATAAATATTACATCTAATCAAAACTCGACAATGCCCAAATCACTTTCAGAATGTAAATAATTATGACGTGTAACTTAACTGTTATCTTGTGTGCTAAAACAGCTACCTAACTTATGCAGGCCCCCCCTACATCGTCACTCTGGGCCCTAATACCAGGTTACTCAATACTCATACTAAACTAACTTGTACTTTTGTGAACGTGAAATCACTTGACATTTAAAAAAAACTAGTACATTTGGACTTTTGTTTGAATTTGTACATAAAGCAAGGAAAATGTATATGAGAGAAAATTAATGAAGCTGTAAAATGTTCAATAAACAAAATAGAAAAAAACAACCCACTCAATAAATTTCACAGATTGTGTTCATAAACGTGGTTAAGTCATAAAATAAGATGCAGTTGATATTCATAAATTTTGTAACTGACTCATTGACTTAAATGTTACATTTTTCTAGCTTTCCTGATTGCGAGTTTATTTATGGCTTCTGTAAAGTCCAAAGTAGAAGCCAAGCCACGTTATATAGCTAGGAAGAACAGCGAATTCAAGCGTTGCTGGCTCATTGATGCTCTTTGCCAGGTCTTCAACACATTGCCAAGTTTAATGAAGGCTCTTTCTGATGATGCAACAGTAAGGGGAAGTGTACGAAAGATACGGATTGCAATGCAAACATTCTTGAATATTAATTAGCTCCAAATACCCGCCTCGGTGGCGTAGTTAGCTAACGCGCTAGTCGTGTTGTGCTCGACTGCCGAGGACGGGGAGATCGAGGTTCGAAATTCCTAACCCATTAGCGTAATTAGTACTTAAGCGTATAACCCAAACGGGTAGTAAGACGCGGTGCTAAATAAATAAAATTAGCTCCAAATGTTTCTCACATATTGAATTTAGTAATTCCAAAGGGCCAACTTCAATCTTAGATCTAAACACAATGAAAGAAATATGATTTAAATGCTCGATTTAATCAGAAAAATCAGTTGACAAGTCACTTTGAAATTTTTGTACTAGAGCTTCAGCCTTTGCCTTCAATTCTTTCTCATCTAAAGAATTATACTTCAAAACTGGACAGAAAAGATAATAGAAAGAAATTGCTGCTTTATATGTCTTCTAATTCCTGTAAAAGGAAATCCAACACCCTGTAAACAACACACGTTTTGAACTTATCTTCTGCAGTCAGTTGTTGGTCTGCGTCTGGTATTGCTACACTATGTAGATGATTCCTTTTTTTCCGGGAAAATTAGTGGTATTTCCATTTCTTGTTCGACTAAACGTGACTCTTGTAGAATATTTGCCCAAGAATGATTCAACTCTTGCATTTCCTGCTGTAGGTCTTTTATGAGATTGATTTCAATCTCAAGGGATATTCCTTGAGCTTGAATAATAACACTTTGTTCATCAAATAAAGACATAACTTTATGCAAAAACACTACAATAACAAGTCCCTTAAAAGAAGGAAAATATTTCTACAAACTCACAACAGTGTGGTATATTTTTTATTGCAAGGATGTTGACATTCTTGCAGTATGCAGTCCAGTGCTGTGAGTATAGGCCTACCTGGGTAGTGCTTCACTATGGGGAGAACCGCTTCTACATGCTCACTCCAACTAGTTTCAGATTTTTTAAAAAAGATAATGGCACATGTTCTTTTAAAATGTCCTGTCTTTTGGAACTATGTGAAAAAAAAAGCCATACAATGTTTCCACATTACAAAAAAATGTCACAACTTCTGGGCATAATTTAGCAGCATTGACACCAAAACAATTTAATGAATGCACACCACATGGAGAAAAAAGTTCTTGGTTATTTTTCTCCAACATTCTCGTTTTAACTCCTTTGACTTTACCGCACATGTTAACACCTTTGTTGAAGCCTTGCGCCCGACAGTCTTCAAGTGGGATTCAATTTCTCTCAAGTGCTGAAAGTACTTCGGTAGTAATATCTTCACCAGTTTTTGAATTAAATTCTAAGAATTCAATGAACCATTCACAAATTTTGAATTTGCTTGTTTCTTTATTCTTGGAAAGAAATCTTAGAATAAAAACATTTTGTTCTTGGTGAGAAACATCAGGTGTTGCATCAATTATTAATGCATGATAAATAGCCTCTTCTCTTTTTTCTAGAATGGCGTTCAAAACCTTTTCACCACAGAGAGAAATAAATTCATTCCGACTCATTCAGGATAAATAATGTGCATGACCTTTCATGCTTTTCCCTTGTAAATGAAGGTGCTTCACTTTAGCCAAATGTTCACGATTTATCTCATAATATTTTCCTAACAATTCTAAAGTTTCCAAGAATTGTACCTTATGAACATCTCCAATCTCTGTGCTATCCCCTTGGAAAGGCAAACCACTTGATGCTAAGAATAACGTAACATCTAGTAGCCTTCGCTAAATCACTTTCCACTTATCGGCTTCACATGCAATCTGTTTTTGGAGCTCGCTATCTATCCCTTACAAATTAATGATTGTTTTAATGATTTCCAATTACAATAACAATTTCTGCGCTCGGCGCTGTTTTCATGAGCAGGCAACTGATTTTACAACTTTTTTCACGGGATCTTACTTGAAGAAAATCCTTCCCTTTTTGTTAAATTAATTTGATTAACAAAAGGTGCAGAAGTGTTTTCTTCGAATAAAATACGTGGAAGACAGTGAATTGTTTCTCTTGAAGTACTCCAAACCAGCCAATTACGGGGATATTTTTCTGTTGTTAATAAATTTTGAGCTAAGTAAGTAATCAGAAAATAGTTTTTCAGGAACATCTTTTGGAAATTTATTAGATAGTTTCACAAATTCTTCATATTTATATGAACCAGACACAATTTGTTGCCGGACAGCGTCATTAATAACATTAGGCAATGTGCCAGGATCTTAAAGTCCAGAATATCTAAATAAATATTATCCTGATGTTTTGTACAAGTTTCACCACTGGTTTCACACAAAGTCTCACTGATGTTTTTGTCTTCCTGCAGTAACATTTATCCCGATCCCGTGCCCGTACTGATACTCGTGGAAGGTTCTGCAAGCAGAATGTCATGCATGAACGTTTGCTAACTAGCTTTCTCAGTTTAAAAACCAAAATTGTAATGTTTTGCCGACCAATTGCTTCACTTGCTTCTTTTTTAGCTTGTAGTTTTCATCATTTTTTAACCCTGACTTGTGTTTAAAAGAAGACATAATTATGATTCATGCGTAAACAATTTAAGCTAAATATAAACCTGCCTGGCTTGAGAATGATAGTTGAAATATTGTGGATGTACGAGTTATTTTCTATATTTATATAATTTGCTTCAAAACAATAAACAGTCAATTTTTCACGGAATTAAGTTCAAATAGTAGACTATAGTGTGAGGGAAAAATGTTTAAAAACCTGAGATTTTAACAACTATACACAATGACCAAGGTGGGCCCCCCAGTTCCCCGGGCCCCGGTACCGGCAATCCCTTCCCATGTGGGGGGCCTGAACTTATGACATCATTAAAGGATGTGTACAATACCATTTGTGATTTTAAAAAAAATTTAATATTGGTAGTTCATTATCATCTATGATAATTAAAGATTTATTTTGTTAATATATTCAAAAAGGTTAGGTTAAGCAGGTTAGGAAATTCAAACCAATAAATATATCAACTATGTTTTTTGGCTTATTATTTCCATGATTATTTCCATGATTATTTCTATGATTATTTCCATGACATCATCAATATGTAGGCCTATTATTTCAAGTTTTTTACTAGGTCTTTTAATTTCAAAATGTGCAGACGCCATTACAGAAGGTTTATGTGATTTTGTGAATGCTATAAATTTAGGCATACTTTGCATTTTAACATAAGACTGTGCTAGATACTTTTTTAGAACAAACTCATTATGGAATATTTTTTTGAGAAAGTAGGCCATATTTGTAGGCCAATCAAAATGTCTATTTATTATAGGCCTATTATGATTCATGTGGATGGGCATATAGGTATAATAAATCACAAGTTCGAGCTTTCAAGCTCATGTTATTCAAAACCCTCACTTACGTGGGCGAGTCTCATTCTTATTGAATCATAAGTGGTTTTTTTTAATCCGATTAACCATGTTTTTATGTTTGCAAAAATGTAATGGCAAATATCAATATTTTGCTAACTAAAGAAAAGAAGCCAAAAATGTGGTGGGTAATGGCTACCATCCCCAAGATTTCTTCAAATAAGATAAATATATATTATGTCTCATCTGTCTTTGCTTTGAAGAAAGGTGATATTGTGCGTGTGTAAAACGATATTTCTTTGGGATATAGTTTTAGGTGGGCCAAGTGTTCTTGAAGGCAGATTCACAATTTTCTTTTTTTTTAATAACATTGTCAACTGACATCCTGTTTCTTATTCAAGTTTTTTACATAACACATCTTATTACCTGTTTAGGTTATATGTAGCCTATTTATTTTGTTAAAGTAGTTAAAAATATATATATTTAAGTATAGGTACAACAATTCTCCTGTAAATTTGTTAAGTTAAGTTTAATCATAAAATGTTGATATTTTGGGAATAAAAAATTAAGCTTATATATATATTCTATATTATACCTTGTATGATGGGTCGGCTACTATACCCAACGACCTCAAGGCACTCGGCTGGAATGTGAAATCTAGCCTTCCCATTAATGGCAAACCAAACTAAATGAGCTTGACATATATTTAGTCAGTTATTCACTGGTACATAATAAAAATAAGGTAAGTTGGGGTATCTGGGTCATTGTTTTACAGCAAATATAAATTGCCCCTTGAATTAATGCTCAGTAGATTTTATAATTATGCTTAAGACTTGAAATTTCAATTTCATATGCTTATGGTGATAATGTAGAATGTGTTTCCTGTATCAAAACAATTTAAAAAAAGGTGAGCAATTTTTTATTTTTAAATTTGTTTTAAATTTAAATTTAAGTTTAAATTTTAAATGGGCCCAGTTACCCCATGAAAGTGGATGTTGTATTTTCCAATCAAAGCTTTGCAGTTATTTCTGTGGGGTAGGCCTAACTTAGATCATTTAATAGCTAATCTAATAGCATCTAATAGCTGGAAAAAAATATAACCTTTAAAATACAAAAAGTCAGTGAAGCAGGATTTGTAACCAAGGTGGGCATGAAGATTTCGAGTAAGCTATATGTATATTAAAAAAATTACAGAAAAAAATTCATCTTAAATCTGAAAAATAACAAAAATTCACAAATTTTTATTGGAGCTAAAGAAAAAATTTTTTAATTGCATAGCTGTGAGAGCTCAATACAAGTAGCCTACTTATTGGATTAATTATTTGAACTTAAATGGGAGCTTAAGAAACCTTGCATTTTCTATCTTTATACATACAAACTTAACTATGGTTACAAATAATCTATTAGTAATCAACTTGGTGCCTACTTTTATAATTTTTGCCATAGGAAAAATTTAAGTAAGCCCTAATGTACTGTACCTATTGTGATCTACAATCAGCTTGTCTAATTTGTAATTAAAAACCCTTTTACATCAGGAACACTGAAAATTCCTTTTTGATTTATGGGTACTGGTGGCAAACTTTATTTTAGTATGCTTTAATCACTGTACCAAAGAACTCAATTTTCTTCTGGCCATCATCAGTAGGCCTATCTACTTTAAACATGTGCTTTTCATGTTTTACTCGAACATGATCCTAAATGAAGCTTCAAGACCTGTCCCAGTTATCAGTGGCCATCATATTCCATTAACACATATTTGTCTTCCATAACTATTATGGGAGAAAGAAAGTTATCATGTGCCACGATCATCAAGGCTGAAGCTGTCTGTGCTAAAGTTGTCTGAAGTGGTGTCCTTATCGTTGTCAGCATGCTTGATAAAGTCTTTCTTTAATAACCATACCTCGGGCCTAGTTACCATGAAGTGTTGGTCCAATTTCCCCATTCCAGATCCACCCATAAGGTATCTGGATCATCTCCCTCTCTTATCTCTCCTCATGGGTTAGGCAAAACACTCTAATGAACGTATGTTCACTGAACTATTTGAAGTGTTGAGTTCTCCCCTGCCTATGGTTAGTGGTGTTGCCATATTTGTTAAGATTGTGCTTATAGTGAGAATCGGATGAGGCGAGGTCTGGAGTAGTTTATCTCATTAAATATTCACAAACTTGTAAAAATGTTAAACACCTTTAAAACGCAGGGAAGAAATTACCGTTGTACTGGAACGGGTCCCTTGTCCAGTGATGCCAGCAATGTTCCATAAAATGTATCACACAAAATATGAAATAGCAATGGGTGGATTGTTCAGATACCCCATGGGCCCGGAAACCCCAACTTATCTTACAGTAATGAAGTGTACCTATATAAGCTTCCAGCAAAGGATATGATTTATTTAGGCTATAAGTTTCTTTTTATAATTGTCATTCTCGTCAGTCTAAATTCGCCTTCCAAAATGTAGGTTTAAAAATAAGAACCCAAAAAGGATCCATCTTTATGATAGTCTTAATTATAATAACAAAATAATGTTACCTTTTAACCAAATTAATTGGATCACGGATCAAATACCTAAAAAATTGGGATGTTATGTTTTATTTAAGTTTAAACAAACGTTTAATAAAAATCAAAAACACCAACCTAAACAAAAAAGTTCCCAGATGTCAATAAATTTCCACAAAGCGTCTAAAATCTTTTCTATTGCCTTCCCAACCTACTTTAATCCCATACAGTCTATCTACTAAAAACCAGTGATCTTTATACTATACTGGTTGGACACAATCACACTCTGCAACGGACCAAATCGTGATTCTAAAGTTTGTCGTCTTCTTGCTAGCGTGGGGACAGATTTAACGTTTTTTTTTAAATGTTTTTGTTTAAAAACGTGTGTCTGATGAATAAAAGTATATTTTTTAAAAAGAATAGTTCACTATTATACCACACTTAACTGAAGATACATTTACATTAAAGGATATTCAATTCAGTACTAAAAGTAATAATGTACAAATAAGAATAAAATCTTTGATATATTAAAATATGTAGCTAAAGTCCATGTTGTTTACATTTTGCCAAGCCTAAGGTATATTTAAAATTGGTCATTAGCTTATATAATGGTTTCAGAAACAATATTATGTTTAAAGTTCAATAACTTAAATGAAAAATGGTAGCTTAAAACTCAATTACATATGTTTGAATAGCAAAGTTTGTGTAGTAGTTATACAGTCAAATTATCATTTAGATTATAGGCTTGTATAAAGTATTACTATATTAGAATATATTTAAAGTTGGCTCCTAGCTTGTATATTGATTTCAGAAACCATATTATATTTAATGTTCGATAACCATAATGAAATAAGGCAGCTTAAAACTTAATTACATATGTTTAAAAAAAACTTTGTGTAATAGTTTTACATTCAAACTATCATTTAGGTTATAGGGCTTGTAGGAAGTATTACTATCTTACAATATTTAAAGTTGGCTATCAGCTTTCAGAAACCAAATTATATTTAATGGTTTATATTTATAGTGAAATAAGGTCGCTAAATATTTATTACATTTGTTCGAATGACAAACTTTGTGTAGAAGCCCTACGTTCAAACGATCATTTAGTTTATAGGCTTTTAGGAACTGTTACTAGTTTAGCCTATATTGACTTATTTAAAGAAACAAATCATGAGCGTAGAACTTAGTTATGCTCTTCAAACTTTTACCAACCCATTTATTTCGTTTAACTAATCATACACTGATATATATTATATATTTATAAAAATTAGCGAATTATGTCGAAATGCCTCATTACCTTGCATGTGTGTAGGAGAGAAAGATTACTGAAAGTTTCCTTCTCTCTTAACACAATGGTGTGCAGACGACAGCTAAAAAATTTTAGCAGCATATGTCCATCCAGTTATTTTATAGAGATCAATCACTATAACACATACATTCTATAAAACAACATATTTATTATATTATATATATAGGACCGTCACTTCTATCACGTAGAAGAAGAGACGATTATTATTACATAATTACATAAGTTATAATTGATGAAGGATAGAGAAGGAAAATGCATCACAGATAACAAATAATTTTATTAAGACGCAAACAAAAATATATATAATTACATATGAGTGACAAGATTTTAATTCAATTAATTAACGATAACTGTATTCTATTATCGAGGTAGAAAACATTCGGTTGAACAAATAGATATTAACCCTTTGTAGACAAGGAACTGACAGAAGTTAGATAGAACATTTCGTTTAATTTAATAATGTACCGTGGAATGACTAACCCTGCTCCGACCACCAACATTACTCACCCCAGCCAACGGACGTGCTGCAATTTCACATTAGAACTATGATCACGCCAAACAAATGATCAGAATCGACAAATGAACTGTGTGTGTGAAGTGGCATCTGACCCAAATTGTGAACTGCAATTGCCCGTGAAAACGCGCATGCGCAATAAGGACTTGTCTGGACATTGGTAACAGGAGTGACTCCCACCCCCCTCCCCTGTGTCAACGTCGCTGTGCGCAGGCGCTAGACTCAAGAGATGAGCGCTTTATGGCGTCATCCTGGCCTCCCCTAGTTTCCCCCTTCTGAATAAGATTGAATATAAGCGGGTCTGTTACCATGGAGGTTACTCTTTGATGCCTTATAGAAGTTAGGCGTACATGGGCGATATGTAGGCCGCTAGGACTAAACTAATGTAAGTCTGTCTAAATATGTAGGGATTTATCTTCGGACCATTTGGTTGCTAAATTCAGGTCAGGGTTCTGGTCTCGGTGTAGATCTGCTATAATCCAGTAATTCTCGTCTTCGGACCATATGTGTGTAAATATTCAGGTTAGGGTTGTAGTCTTGGAGCAGATTTGCTATATGTTTGGAATGTTAATTTTTAGGGAAGTATTTTGTTACGATTTGTTTATGTATAGGAGATTCAAAGCTAGTGGAAAGCCAGATGGCTGTGATTCTCGTTGTTTAAAGTAATTTTTATGCGGGACTTGTTAAATATTATTAGTTTATATGATGACGGTCAGGTTAAGATAAAGTTTGGTATTTATGCTCGCCATTTCGCGAGACTTATGTAAATTAGCAAATAACTATGATCCTTATATAGGACTCTTTCACTTTTGGTCTAATGGATAGGTCTAGGAACTATAGGGCCCTAACATGTTCTTGTTATGTTTAAGGATAAATAGCTATTCCCTACATACTCATTATATTCATCTTATTTCTAACTTTGTTTTATTAATCACAGTATATATGAGTTTAAATTTAATCAATATTAAGACATTGATATATTTATATAATTTGTTTTTGTCACGCTTAGCTTAACGTGGCGTTCACTATTACAGAGTCAGCAGTATGGGGGATTTAATCATCCTTTCAAATATTGTAAATTTGTGTATGAAATATTATTCAATATAAATTTCTATTAATCTTATTGTAAATAATCACACCAATAAATTAGCCGGTGGGCCATGATTGTGAACTTTCCGTTATTATTGTTTATATTTAATTGCATTTATGAATTGTCCCTTAGGCATAGTTGTGTATGTTCAGGCGTGACATTGGAATTACTGGGCTTGTAGGAAATAATCAATAAGATCCCCTGTGATTACTCTTCCTTTTGTACATTTAAACACTGACTGCCCGAGATAGATAATTAGGGGCTTAGGTTGTTCTAGTGAAAGAATAAGCCCGCGGGTTGGGTAAAATAACTCTAAGAATAGGAATATTCGCTCTTACTCGAACAAAGAAGCGTTTGACAAACTTGGCAACAGTAAAAAGGGGAATTAAGTTTTAAGCAATATACAACAAGACAATCTAGCCAGGCTAGTACCAGACTAATACCTGAGAGGTCTAATCATGAATGATAGTGAAACAATTGAAAATAGAAACGTAGCATAAAATCCTATATTTTTAGAGTTACTAAGAAGAATATTATTCTAGCTAGCTTGTGTTGACCCTAATGGAGAGCTACGAAAAAACCTAAGAATAATATCCTGTAAGAGGAGATTCCATTTTACAAATAATAGATGGCTAACAATCAGGCATATACACAGTAATTCACTATGGCTGGTCATTTCCCAATGAGTACTGCCAGCACAACCAATAGTAAATTTATACATTTACCCATTACTAGGGCATACAATAGCTAGTACAAACTATCTTTGAATACTTAGATACATATGGCACCTGAAGGGGCCAGAAGAAAGCATTATCCTCGCGGGCCACTACTTCAACTCCATGCACCATGACCAGGTGGCCACGGTTACTTCTCGGAGATTCCTGGACCTTCCTCAATAAACTCGATGAAAAGTCCCATGGATTCAGTCCCGGAATGTCCTTGAGTAGCTCAATGCAATTTTTGAGCTTTGCACTGTCATTCTCTGGGGTAGGTTTGGGGAGCGGGTTGGGTGTGAGGGTGGCAGGGGTGAGAGGGTTAGGCGTGGGGCGTGGTAGGAAAGGGTTGAAAGGGTACAAAGGGGTGGGGATAGAGGTGCAGGGTGTGGGAGAGAGAAAAATGAGGGTTGGGATAGGGAGAGGAGCAGTCTTGGATGGGTCCTAGATCGGGAGGGAAGAACCGGATGCCACCGGTTCTCTTAAGGTGGCTTTGGCAGGGGCCTCGGCCTGAGGTGGAGGGGTTAGTCTCCCTGACAGCACACTGGCGAAAGATTCCACTAGCGGCTTTGGTGTTAGAGCTGGAGCCACGGTCACCTTCCGTACCACAACGTGCCCCGAGGGCTTCTTACCATCCGACCATCCGTCCTCCCTTCTTAACTCTTGGAAGCCTTCACAGTCCCTGCCGCCCGCAAGGGCTTGTACGTAGGACAGCTCCACCAAGCCAAGGAGTGGGCTCCTGAGCAGTGCAGAGACTTCGGGAGAGATCGTCTCTCTTCCAGGCACCCACCCCTCCCGTGGTCACCCCCACAGATCCCACACCTAGAGTTGGTACGGCAATCCCTACGCACATGCCCAAACAAGAAACAGTTCTGACACTGAACCAGGCCGCCGGAAGACTTGTACTTCTTTACCTTGACGCGGAGCCCGCACAGGACTGATATGGAGTACAGCCATGCGGTATGCTCCCCGGCAGTCAGAGAGACAACGAAGTTCGGCAACCACTGCCTTTCTACGGTCCTCTTATCCCGTTTCCACTGGGAGAGCATCTGGGTGATGGATTTTACGGGGAAACCCATCTCCACCATCTCTTCCTGGATGTTACCAGGGTTTGTCCGTGTCAGAAGTCCCTACATCACGACCCTGACCAGTCACTCCCGTCCCAGATCTTAGGACCAATGCTGGATACCCAAGCTCGGCAATATCTTCTAGAGGGCTCGGTAAGCTTCCTACGACCCGAACTGGAGGTGCACTCGATCCCCGGCTGCCTGACCACCTCCACAGGCTCTCGAACATTGGATCGGATGGCCCTTACCACCTTAGAGTAGTCCTCCACATCACACAAGATGATGGGAGGGATCTTCCCTTGGCTTTGTGAGCCAGCCCAGAACCACTAGTACCAGGCTGGGGTGAGCTACGGCTTACGTTGTTACCCTTAAGTTTCCGCCGCTTCCCACCATTTCCCAACGCTGGCAAACCCTGACCCGGGTCACTCTTGCCCTCACTCTCATCACCAGAAACTACCACCTAAATGGTTAGGGTTGCCCCCCGGTAACTTCCTGGTGTTGCCGGCCTCACCCCTTCGGTGGAGTCTTATGGTCTGAAATCCCTCCGATTCATCCTCGGACCCCTGGATCGACTCATCTTGAATCAATGGGAGGTCTGGTACTGAAGACAGTCCCTCCAGGTCCACGGAATTGCACGAGCTGACGACACGCGCGAAGCATGTGACCCGGTCTTCCGAGTCTATAGATAATTCAGCCGGGCGTTTCTTACCTACCGACACCCCTTGGCAGGAGCTGTCGGAGTTGACACGGGTTTTTGAGGCCCTTATTATAACGCTCGCGTCAGTGCCGCTTGCAGCGGTCTTTACCAGCGGAAGATGGCTGGGCTCGCCCTGGTCAGGGCTTTCGTTTGCACTATTAGGTTTCCACCCATAGTGCTGGTGGGAGCTTTCGCCATCCTTACCGGTTTGAGGGTTGTTGGCCCTGTAAAGGGCATCCAGTTCTTTTTGGCCACCAGCGGCACGCACACCTCCTGTAGTTGGAGGGGACCCACTAGACTAGCCCGCATCGGCATTGCTGCCGACTCTTTGTAGGGGGCCGGCACCGACACACCAGCCGAGGCCCAAGGATGCAATTCTGGATGCCCCGGTGGATCCGTCGGTGGCACGCACACCTCCGGTATTTGCAGGGGCCCCACTGACTTCAACCTGGTCATCTGCGCCCACCTCCCCAGTAGTTGGGAGGCCACGCTGGCCGTCATGTTGGCCCTGGAAAGGGCTGGATCGTCACTCACCCCGAGAAGGGCCAGCGAATCCTGGTGGAAGCCGTCATTGGCACGTTCACCTCCGATAGTTGGAGGGGCCCCACTGGCTTCGCCAGGTTGGCTACTTGTTGCGGCCACCTCCCCGGTAACTCGGGAGGTCACGCCAGCCTTGTTGGCCCTGGAAAGGGCCGATTCGCTACCCGAAGGTGACTCTTGCTGGGTTTGGTCAGCGGAATACTCACCTCTTGTAGTTGGAGGGACCCCGCTGTCTTCACCCGGTTGGCTGGTTCTTGCGCTCTCCTCCCCGGTAATTTGGGAGGTCACGCCAGTCCTGTTGGCCCTGGAATGCGCCAATTCATCACCTAAAACCAACTCGTGCTTGCTTTGGCTGGCGGCACGCTCGATTCCAGAAGTTGGAGTGGCCCCGCTGGCTTCGGCCTTGACTTCAGGCTTGTTGCCCCTTGAGAGGGCAGCTGCTGCTAAAGCTCCGGCCTTCGGGCTTCGGGCTTGTGGTGGACCATTTGCCACCCGGCATGAGCTCCTTCCTAACCGAAGGAGCCTTTAGTCCCCGCAAACGGAAACCTTCGACTCCTCCTGTCAATACGGGCTGCACAAGCTTGCCGCTGAGGGCGTATCCCCCAACGCTCGCCACCAACTTCTTCTTTCTCGGGGCCCGGGATTCTTCAGCGCCACATCTGGTGGTCTTCTCCCGACCCCGACGCCTATTCCTTTCTTCGTCTTCACCGTAGGCTCCATCGTAGGACATAGACTAGCACACGCTCAAAACGCTCAAAAGCAAGGAATACGCAAGGGAGGCAGGGCGACAGATTGCACTCCTATCCTAGTGAGACAGAAATTATGATAGAATTTATAGGAAATATACCCGCATTTGTTTGAAGAGAGATTGAGAAACAATTTACATTAAAAAAAAACACCCTTGGTACATCCACCTGAAATTTAAACCCCATCCTCCATGATCTCGGAAAAACAAACTAATAGTATTAGACGATTAGGTCCACGTGTCCACCAATATGGGAATGCCATTTGCAATACCTCTATTAAAGGAAGCCTACAATATGGTTTATTGTCATTTGATGTATTGCGTTGATTTTTACAAAAAACTAATATTACGTGTTTATATGTCTTGTAATAATATAGTTCACAGTAGAGTTATTAAATTACCAACCCAATTATTATAAATGTTTAACTAAGTACCTTGGAGCCATAGGTGCAAGGTCTCTCTTTAACTTTTTTTTACATTTTTAATCATGGTATTATCTTTCTTTTTATTCTATGAAATTTAAAACCCGCCTCGGTGGCGTAGTTAGCTAACGCACCAGTCGTGTTGAGCTAGACCACCGAGGATGGGAGATTGAGGCTCGAATCACGGCTGGGTGAACTGGGGTGGTTTTCCTAAATAGTTTTCCACTATCCCTCCACGCAAATGTGGGCTCAATTCCTCTAAATTCAACCTTCCCCATTTCTAATCCATTAGTGTAATTAGTACTTAAGCGTATAGCCCGAACGGGTAGTAAGACGCGGTGCTAAAACAATTAAATTAAAACTATAAGATTTAAAAAAAACATGAATATAAATTGAAGCACCTTTCTCTACACGCAGTTATACAGTATTCAGTCAAGATTATTCATTGCTCGCTCCAGACGTCATTGGACTGTATCAATGCTCTAGTGACTGACTAAAGACGCTGACGTGGTACAACTTTGAGAAACCCTCTTAGAGAAGCTACACTCAGTGTGAGATGTATATAAAGTTAAATGCACCCTTTCATTCCGGCGCGAGCTTTTCACTAGCGATTGGAGCCAGTCTGCGTGGGCCCTCTATACAATAAGGCTTAGTTTATATTCATGCATAACTCATAACTAATAGTGAATAGCGCATAGTGTATAGTGCACAATTCATAAGAAAATTACTAAGGTTTATAATGCAACGTAGTGAATAAGACATTCATAACGATTGTCATTTGTTTGAGAGGTGGTCGCCTTGCGCGCGTGATATTTTAAGGATACTACCTCTATGGATATGTTAATCATTAGTCTTCAAAATAATTTACATATTTATAAATATAATATCCTTGTTACCTTTAACACGCCAATTTTACTAGCTGTATTATAATCTGAGAGATAAATATTGGTACTGTTTACTAAATAGTATTAATCTGAATTTATATATTTAGCATTTAATGGCAGACCATCTAGAATTGCATTTCTGGCTTTTTATCATCACGGGTAAATGAATTTTATAGAACCCATCCTTCTATATTTAATAGTATGTTTGAATTATTTATCTTCATTTGAGGACAATCTGGTTTAGTGGTTGAATGAAATGAGGCTAGAGTACAAGGGCGTTGCACGAAATGTATTTTTTGGAGGGGGGTTATGTGGGTTTAGACAATGAATTTTCCAACTCCTGGTGTTTTAAACCATAAAAATTCCCAAGTGACCAAGGCAAGTACAAAAACTACATTAATAGGAGGTGCGGGGTTCCTCCCCCAAGCAACAGACACAAAACCATCTTCTGTAAATTCAACCGTATATTCATTGTCACTTTCATTTTCACTCATTTTCAAGTTAAAATCACAATATAAAACTATTTAACGATAATTAAAGCCCAATATGGCGACCAACTTCTAACTTATAAAATAATATTTGAAAAATATCGAATTATGTTTTCCATAAATCCTATTGGCTAGATTTTTCTCGCGAGAATATCGTTTCACAACTCGTGCATAACGTATAAGAAAAGTTAAAGTTAAATCAACTTTATGCACTGTGAACTATTTCACTATTCACTATAAATCGATTATAGACGCCATCATTTAAAATGATGTATTTCAACTTCTTGCGGACTATACACTATACACTATTCGCTATTAGTTATGAATTATGCATGAATATAAACCAAGCCTTAAGATGGTCTACATTTTATTGGCGTTTATGTGTTTGTGTTTAGGTATGTGTTAAGACCCAAGAATAAAGATGACGCAGGAAAATGATTAAATAAAATGGATGAATTAGAATAATAATTAAAAACTTCGTTTAATTCACTAAAACTGCAAGAAAAACTTGAAACTAAATAGTTAGGAGCTAATCAGTCTAATTACTTAACATTTATGCAGGTGGCTGGCAAAAAAATACAACTTGTTCTAATGCTTGGTTTGGTAAACTAGAGTGGTTGACTGTGGATGCAGAAAAACAGAGCATTTTTTTATTGCTTGTTATTTGGTAGTGATGGGCGGTGAACAATAGTAGGGTGTCGGGATCTTAAATCTTTAGTAAAATAATTAAAAACGCGAGGAATATGCATTTCAGTTGTAAAATGCATATACGTGTACAGCATTTGAAACAGTAAATATTGCATCACGAATATAGTCCGAGGTAAAAATCTCGGTCCAAAAACACAGTGAACATGTGTAAAAATAAGCTTATATTAGACAGGTTAATAGAATTCTTAAAATACTGTGGCATGTAGGCCTACTCATGTACTGGCACTAAGAGACATATGCGCCCAACTTTTGTCCAAGTAATGTCATCATTGAAACACTAATAGTTATATATAACACACAAATAAATTCGTTTTCAAAAAACACTTTTATGATAAATAAAATAATTATTATAAAGGGATGAAAATAATAAAAAATTAATTTTAGACTAATGTAATGGTGTATATTAATTGGTTTACTATGGGATAAATTGGCTCCATCTGTATTATTATATATTGTATTCATAACATAATCATAGTAACAGAGTGAATTTTTAAAAATTCTTTTTAAGGCTGTAATTTCTTATTAACACCAGAAACAAACATTTGAGCCAGATAAAATTATACTGCAGGTCGTAGTTTGGAGAGCCAAGTTTTTTATTACATTCAACAACCACTATATTTATTACTAAAATTTATAATAAATAGATCAAATTGTAAGTTTTAAATTATACAAATCTATATAATATCTACAAGATTCAAATCACAAAAACTTGCTCAATATTTATGAGATACTGCTATTACCATTTTCATATATTTATAAGCTTTAAATAAAAATCTTAGAATAAAAGAAAATTATCATGACATTATAAAGGAAATGTTTGTGTAAGTAGAGATTTTGATTTTACAGCTGTGGTACGATTGTAGCTTTGCGTTGGTTATCTGTATAGTTCGGCTGCAGTTCCATTACAAGATATTCAGTTAATTTATATATTTACTTATATTTGGCACTCTTATTTAGAGATATACAAAATTTTGATCATCATCGCCAGTATATAATCGTATGACAAATATATCAAAATAACTGTTCTGAATAATTGTGTCAATGGCTATTTTTTTCTGCCATTTATTTTCATACCACAATATTGAATGATATGATGTAGGTAGCCTATAGCATTGAAATTAATTTTGGAATTTATTTTTAATGAAGTAAATGCTTTTTTTTGTCCAATTTATTAAATAGTGTAATTACATGAGGCTTAGACTACTTGAATATAATTTAAGATCTTAAGAGAATTTAGTTTATCATTTTACCTCATAATTTGTTACAATCAATATTTATGAATATTTTAATATGCCAAATAATTTTTTGATTAACTTATCAAGATGTTTGTACTTTCACGACCACAACTTCATTAAACTAGGCTTTATTTAATAGGTATAGTTTTTATGGTTTAGTCAATTAATAAGGGCTAATTATTAGCTTATCAAATTATTGACATTTAAATTTATGTTTATATTACTATAGTGACCTTGTATTATGTTTGAAACACATTATTGTATAATTATTGCTTGAAATGTGTTTCAGCTGTGTTAGGGCCAATCCTTTTTAGTTGACCCACTTAGATTTTACACTTGAGCGAAACCTGGTGGGATGGCAATACTAGATCAAAACACTTCATAACTATCAAATACATTCATTTACTTAACAAAAGTCATCAACCCGAAAAAAATTAAACACATTTGAGTTTCATTTTTTTTTTTCTAATTTCCACTCTAATTCCTCACAGATGTTAGCACATTTCCTAATCTTCACTCCTTATCCCTAGTCTATTAATGTAAATGCCTTATTACTTAGGAATAACAATGATTGAAGTTTAGAATAAGTGTATCCGCGTTTGTTTGAAGGAAGATAGGTTAAATTTCGAGGGAAAAAATCACTTGGTACACCCATCTGATTTCAAGCAACTAAATTCCAATTAGGCTGTACTCAAGAGGTGTATAGCTGTGTACGTGTGTGTGTGTTCACAATGGAAATAAATTGCTATTAATATGCATTTGAGAAAGAAGAGCAATCTGAGATGCTGGCTGCTTAAGGAGATCCAGGAAAATTCAGCTTTATTCTCCATCTTCTTGGATCCTTTAAATAAACTTTCACCCATTTTTCTTTAAAGGTTTCCACATCCACCATTAAAAACTTAAACACATAGTTTTTCATCACAAATTACTGTTCTTCATCCGATAATTCCATCTTGACAACTAGATTGGAAATGGTTACTTGCATCTAATTGCAATCATTGACCACTTGATGCACATGCATGCTGCCTGCGCATCATTGTGCGGCCAAATACTCGCACAAGCTTGCATCCAAAGTGAACACAGACTTAGGCCTACCAGTAAGTCAGACTAAACAAGCCTTAGGCCTACATTTAATCTGTGTACACTAATGCGGGTAAAATAATACAACTACCACACAAACACACTATGGAATATATTACTTTATTATCTTCTAGATTTGGACTTTAGTTGCCTATTTAAAAAATATACGTTAGAGATCACTCATATTTACCCTGATTTTTATAGGAAGACCACTTTCAATCACCAACATTGATTGAAAGTCTCTAAAATGTAACATTATGTAAATATGTCTTATTTGATTTATCATGAAGGTTATACAAAAAGTTATATAAAGCTTTCAATAATACTTTCTTATAGATTACTTTATTATAATTTTTCTTTACATCATTAATAAAATGGCCCAAGAATGTAAATACACTTATACATCCTTCCTCTCTTTTCCCCTCACCATTGTGGCCACATGAGTATACAGTTTCCAAATAACAGACTTTTATGAAAATCAGAATTTAGATATGGAGGAAAAAATAAAATAAATTATGGAAAAATATTATTGATTTTCAGGAAAATCTTTGCACTGACATTTTCTGGACCAGACTGCCCCAATAAGAAAGTGTTGAATAGCCCGTAAATAAAGCTCGCACAAATCAAAAGTTTTGCAAGCCTAACTTATGCCCTAATGCTTGTATCTAGTTTACATGTAAAACACTAGTTTTATATTTACATTAATACACCCCAATTGAATATATGGTAGGTATATAATATAAATATTCACACCTACATTGATGACCACACAGAACAAACTTGTCAAGTCTAGTTTGCTGGTTACCGAGAGTCTATGCATCCCATCCTCAACAGTTATACTTAGGCTATTTTTCATAAACGCTTTCATTTTATCCCTCCATACAAACGCATATATTACATTTTCTCTAAATTCCATCTTCCTCGTCCTTGACCCATTAGTGTAGTAAAAGATTGATAGCCCAGATAAACAGTAAGATGCCGGGCAAAAAACTCCCAACAATTTCACAACAATATCAAATGAAATAAAGAAGCTCTAATCTAAATACAACATGACCTATACCAGGCCTATACCGTACTTGATAGTTTTATTTGCCATCCCAATTGATATCTAAAAGTAAGTGTCTAACAAATGAGGCTCTACTTTATCAGCTCAACTGGGGTGTACAATTTTTTGAAAGCATTAAATAATTAACTGTAATTACATAACAATGGTGACATGGTGCCATGTGAGAATTATTTGATTTGGTGCTATGAAACATTTCATGTTTGGCATAAAGCCTATGTATAGGTCACCGGCAATGTGTGAAGTCTTGGCGTTCTATAAAATGCCTAGACTTTCTATATAATGCCAGAGTGGTTTTAGCAAAGTATGAAATAAACAAGTTTTGCTGTTGTATTTCATACTTATTTTCAAGTCCTTTGTCTTTTTAAAGTCCAGGAATATGTTATAAATTCTTTTATCCAGTTATATCCTAGGGTTTAAGTGTGTCAGGCTAGGCTACTCAAGAATAGGGTGGTTAGGTTAGGTTATCTATTGTTCTCGGTAATATATAATGACTGGTTATTCTATAAATTCCCTACGAAAAGTATGAAATACAACAGCTAAACTAATTTATTTCATACTTGTACTTTGCTAAAACCACTTAAGAATTATATAGAAAACCTAGGTATTTTATAGAATGCCTGGATTACGCACATTGCCGTTAACATATACATTGCATCCTATTTCATTTTATTGAAATTTGAATTGCCTGAAATTACAAATAAGTCATTTAGACAAATGAATTTCTAATGAGTTTTTTGAGTTTTGCTACATTTAGGCCTGCATTTTAGGACAAACTAAAATAGAAAACAGATTTAGGCCCTACAAAAAAAAATCTTATTTATAAATAGTAAAAATATGTTCTCTTACCTACTTTACAAAGGGACACTTTACAGATATTATAATATACACATTGTTCAAATAGGGCCTTATATACCCGAGTGCAGGGTCACATAATGTAATTTTAGAATGCATTTTGTTTATTGTCCTAAGGTCCTGTTCATTTCTTGATGTTTGATAATAATTATGATTAAAAGCACAAAGTATAAGTGGAATAAATAAATATATATTAAAACAATAGAACAATTTACAGTTAAAATCATAAACATAATGTTGTATATTAACTATAAATGACAACTTTATGTTTATGGATTTAACTGTAAATGTTCTCTTGTTTTAATATAGGGGTATAGTTATTAATTTACTCCACTCATTTTACATTTCATTTGTACTTTTAATTCTAATTACTGTCAAACGTCAAGAATAATATAATGTAGTTGATTGAGATCAATTTTCAATCTTCTGGGTCAAAGATTTGTGTAGGCCTACTGTTACAATACTCATTGGGCACCCAAACATTTATTAAGTATGTGCACTGGCCTATTCGTCTCTGACCTAGAAGATTCACCCTTTCAACAGGTTAGTGTTTTTTAGTGTGCATTTTTTCATCCTCTCTCTAAGCTGGTGCACCTTATATATAACCTTCTTATCTGGCTTTCTTGAATTAGCTTAAGTCACTGCGAGCAAGCATGTTAATAAATATATATTATTAGGCTTGTATCGAGCAAAATTGTTTTTATGTTGTTTTATTTTGTCCGATTCTTTTATTAACTAAACTGCCTAATGATAAATGATAACTGTTTTTAAGTAAGCCTACTAGTTTAATGTACTTGTTTTGTTTCATTCCAGATGGCAAGACAAAACAAGAATGCTTTTAGGAGCCTCTTTTGTCTTGGGGTGATGTAAATATTTCAGGGTTTCACATGAAAGTGGTACAATTTATAATTACTTATTTTATATAGAAATATATTGACTGTGTTTATCATACGAATATCAACATGATCATAGAAGAACCAGATAAATTAAAGTCATGGCTTGCCGTTGTGTTAGAACCGATGTGTGATGCAGACCCGGAAGCCTTGGCGAAATATATTTTTGCTCTAGTGAAGAAAGATCAACCCCTCAATGAAATGAGGCAAAGTATGTATGAACAACTCGATGTTTTTCTTCAGAATAATACCAAAGGATTTGTGGATAAGCTAATTCATGCATTAGAAACGCAAGATTACAAGTTCTCAGAGTTGAAAACTAACACAACATCAGCAATGGCCATCACCACGTCCACTCCCACTTCGACGACAGCGACATTTGAGACGTCAACAGACACTTCAAAAGTTTTATTGACAGAAATCAATCCTTCAATACCTTTACCATCATCATTACCATCATCCACTTTACAAAGTAAAACTTCTTCTTCACATAAGACTATGGCAGCTTTTCTATCAAACTTGACTCCACAGCTGCACACTGATACAAACACATCAGTGCCCTCACTTCCGCAATCAAACTCCTCAAACCACACGTCAGAGAAATTACAGAGTAATTCTGTCAAGACTCATTCACACCATCATGTGTCTGATGGGAATAATAGTGTGGAACAGAGAGAAGATAGAAATCGCTACAGAAGAAATCACTCCCCATATGGGGCTGCCCGTTCTCGATCTCGGTCCTGGGACAGGCAAAGGAGGTCTCGAAGCTTTGATCGCAGAAGAGGCAGGGATCGAACTCAAGCATGGAGGAACAAGTCTCCACCATCTCGCAGGTATAACCGAGAAAGGCGGAGGAGCTGGTCACACTCTGTTTCACCAGTAGACGTGGTTAAAAGCCGAACGGTGTCTTCTCGTTCTAAGTCACGCTCCCCACATTACTTGCACAGAGACCAGTATCGCACCCGCAATCACAGGACAAGATCATGGTCCAGGTCACGCTCTAGGTCAAAATCACCATCAAGATCACGTTCTAGATCACATTCTCATTCGGGTCCAAGTTCCAGATCTCGGGAGCGCACCCATAGTAAGAAGGAACCCACATCTGGAGCTTGCACTCCGACACAGGACAGTAACCATGGTGATGTAGACATGAGGCTCACAATGACATCTCAGAGCATACAGAGTGTAGTGAGTGCAGGGGAAGGCACCTCAGCTCTGAAGAGAACAGCCACTCCTCCAGCCCCAGGTACATTTAGTAGCAAACGCAGATGTAGAGATTTCGATGAGAAGGGCTACTGTATGAGTGGAGACGTTTGTCCATATGATCATGGCAACGATCCTGTTGTTGTGGAGGATGTCTCCTTGTCTCGTGTACTGGCTCTAGGCCCAGGGTCTGCACCAAGCACTCCTGCTGTCACTGTGCCCATAACTGTACCTCCACCGCGGCTTCCCATGAATCCAGTTCCGCATCTGCGCCATGCTGTGCCACACCACTTGAGAACGCCAGCACCACCGAGCTCTGAGTATAACCCTGATGCTCCCAGCATGAACATTAGGATGATGATGGGCCAGCAACAATACCACAGGCCTCCTATGCAAGGTAACATGATGGGCAGTCGGCCGATGATGTACAATTCTCAACCCCAGAGAGAACTTATCAATGTCCCTGTAGTGGATCAGTTGCACACTTACCCCAGTTATAGAGAGACACCTGCGACTGCCAGTAATTCAGGAACTAACACTACTTACCATCCTAGACCAGAAGGGGGTACTTGGGAGCCTTGGGGTGGCAACCAGTCAAACAATGTGCAAAGAAAGAGATCTTTTGACTATTCTCGCCTGGGACCTAAACCCAGGAACCTCAACAATTCCTCCTTAGAACTGAAGAAGATCCCGTCTCTCTTGAATGACATCACACACCTCAACAACCATTTCTCTAAGTTTGGCAAGATTGTCAATATTCAGGTGTGCTATGAAGGCGATCCTGAGGGTGCTGTTGTGACATTTGCCAACCATCATGAGGCGAGAAATGCTTACAAGAGTGCTGAGGCTGTTCTTAACAATCGCTTCATCAAGGTGTTTTGGCACAACAGTGCTAACAATGACAACAACAACAATGGCAACAAAATTGCCAGTAGACTTGGCAGTCCATATGCTGAAAACAAACCAGAAACACTTCTTCCTCGGCCGTCCGTGAAGGAAAGATTGGGTGTTCCGATTCCCAGTGATCTCCGTACTTCAGTTCAAACTAACATTTCTGAGAAACCTTTAGAGAAAGTGATCATGTCAGGCAATACACTGACCAAGACTCTGTATATTCCAACTGCTTTGAAAAAACAAAATAGTGCGGTTACTTCGAGTATATTAAACAGTAGAATACAGGCGGCTGCAGCTGCGAAGAAGTCCCTGGAGTTTAGGGTGGTGAAGGAGACATTGAAGAAACGTCAGGAGGAAAAGAGAAAACAAGCGATGAAACTTACCACAGATCTGAGAAAGCGAAAGCAACTACTGATAACCAGGCAGCTGGGTGAGCAAAAGTTTTTGGTCAAGAAGCTGGAGCAGGGCGTAAAGGGTCCACAAGAGAGGGCGGCCATCTTGTCCACCATCAAAATGCTGCAAGACAGTGTTGACAAGCTACGCAGAGAGCTCATGGCGATAGTAGAGGTTGGGAGCGCTGCCAAGGAGAGGTTACAGCAACAGCAAGTTTCGGAAGTAGTGTCCAAGAAATCCGAACCAGAGGTAATTTTTATTAGTTTTTATTTTAACTGACAGTTGTACACGTTAGTTGTTTTATTTTTCTCCACAAATCTTATTTGCAGAAGTCCTATTAATTTATAGTAACATACTGAAAGAATGACATCCTTACTTTGACTTTAATTCTTAATTTTGGTTACTTAAAACTTCGGTAAGATCTTGAAACTTACATAGCTAAAAGGTTTAAATCTTTGTCCACAAGTCATTATTATACTCGGAAGTTCTCGCCGTTGCCAGTGGTAACCATCCAATTGATAGTCTGGTTACTCCTGGCAACGCTTTTATTTGCTTCAAACAGACAGAAAAAAAAAACTCTTCATTTTATTTCCCCTGACCTAGTTTTTAATTAATTTAAAAAATCAAATTTTAAAATTCCTGGCTTCGAGGTGCACATGTTCGTGCACAGGGGCTGTACTAATTTTTAAATTTCAGAACTTTGCGTGTGATAGATATCGCACAACATTCATTACAGACAGCTACACAAACTCTTTATTTGATGAATATATATTTAAATGGGATATTAATTTTTAGATTACTATATATTGACTACAAATGCATATCATAGTCTTTCTAGGATATAATTTTTGTTGAATATACACACCTCGGCTAGTCTACATTGAAATTTCACATCTTCCAGTAATTCATGCTATATTTTATGCAAAGATAAAATCATGATGACTAAATAAAAAGAAGAATGGCAACGAGTTACAAAAAAACACAAAGTTTTTCTTCAGGTGACATACCCATATTTTTTTATTGGTTTTTATAGCAAAAAAATCCTCTTTTAATCGTTAGTTTTATTCTTATTAAATTATTTAAAGGAGTCCAGAAATGTATTATATAATTTTGGGCAGCCAGCTAATATATTTTAAATTAAATGCTGTTTAAAATGTAAAATGTAAAATGTAAAATGCAGGCTTTGCCATAAACGTATACCAATTATGACAATATTGCTTTCACCTGGTGTGCTGTATTTGCTTCAAAATTGAATGATGCTGGCTAAGATTCTTAAAAGATCTATTAGGTAATTCAACATGTTATATTAGAGTTTTATACAAAACTAGGGCTTTGGAGTCTTAGGTGAAGTCGGAGTTGGTAAAAATGTATCGACTACAACTCCGGCTTCAAAATAAAAACTTAAAATATTATAACACGATAGGGTAAAAATATAATTTTAATTTGATACTTTTTTTATTCTTTAGAACTAATATTTATAATTTGGATTGACAAATTTATTCAAATTTAAATCACAATGCCAAAGAAGCTTTCCATGAAGAAATCTGTATTGGAACATTTTACTGCACTCAATTTTTTTATTACCTACTAATTAATATACTTTAACCATTTATGAAGGAGCTTGATTCAAACAATAGTAAAATAGATGAGTCTGAGTCGAAGGCTTGCTGTACTGACTCTGCAGCCCTATACATAACTACTGTGTGTGTCTAAAATCGTTTGATTTTCATGCTTAGAGAGGCAATCACTTAATAAAAAAATATATAAAATAAATAGAAAGCAATCAACTTGCCATGTTCAAATTTATGGTCAGCATATGCAACCTATTTCATTCTAAACACTTAACATAAAATACCCTACACTTTAAAGGTTATGTTTACTCCTATAGTGTCTAACATGGTATTATTTATTTGGAATGCTTACAACACATCCATATTAGTCAAAGACATTAAGATGAACGTGAATTATTCAAAACAAATGCACCAACATTAATTCACCTGGAGAAAGAGCTAAACTTCATAATAGAAAATACTCCTCCCCTCAGTGCAACAGGCAATAGTTGGAACCCTGAGCTCTCAGGTCAAAATCAAGTTAATGTCTGCTGGTAGCATATTAAATACAGAGCCAGGTGTAAAAGGTTTTGGAAGTTGTAACAATTTACTTTCATTGATAGTGTTCTTAATTGATACATGAAGAATAGTGCACACTGCGTAAGGTTGATTTAATTTGAACTTTGTATTTGTTACTTACGCATTAAATTGAGCATAAAAAACAACCTTGAATTTGATACTTGTCATCCAATGAGAACGTGAGAAAATGTTCTAGCTAATTAAAGGTTAGCATACACAGCAAACAGCAAATATCTTCTGTTAATGTTTGGAATGCCTTGTGATAGCTGTACTTATTTGCTAATAACAAGTTTTATTGGTTTTAGCATTAATGATTATATATATATATATATTCCCTTTATTTTCTGTCATATTTATAATAATAATAATCATTGACTATAGAACCAAGAAAATTTATTATTATTAGGTAATATAAATATATAATAAAGTTAGTATGCGTGACTATGACCTGAGAGACCAATATTCTAATTCAGGCTCGTGCACTATGATTATTTTTCTTCTCCTACATGACTTTCAACTTTATCTTCTAATGAATACCATTTCATTTCTTCAGACTTTGGCATTCTTGAGTTCAAGTGGCTCAAATAATATTAGATGGATTAAGTATAGTAACTTTACATCCATTACTGTTTCCCCCCTATTGTCCGGGTCAGTTTTTTATTCAAGCTATATATTTTCCACTACTGGCTTGCTAGGCCTGTCATAGCTTCATATGTCTTATAATCTAACTTAAGAAGACTAGTAAAGGCACAACATCCAGTCCCCGGCCATTAATTTAACAATGTGAGAGGGTAACCCCTTATTTCACCAATAATAAACTTTCTGCCATGCCGGGAATTGAAGCCAGGACTCTTAGCTCAGTAGGCAGACACGCTACCGACTGAGCTAAGGTGTCGGATAAGTATGATAACTATATCATTTTAATTTTATACCTTTTTAATTCGTTAGCACCAATATTTTTAATTTGGATTGACAAATTTATTTAAATATAAATTCACAATCTCTTAGAAGCTTCCCCACTAAGTAATCTCTATTGGAATATTTTACTGCAGCTAATTTGTTATTACTAATTAATTTACTTGAGCCATTTATGAAGGAGCTGGAGTCTTAAGGCTTGGCTTGCTGACTCCACAGTCCCGTTACAAAGTACAGTAAAAGTCCAATAATCCAGCACCCAATGGTTTGGCACACCGGATAGTAGGCCTAAAGCATGCTCTCCCCCCCCCAAACCACTCGTCTTTTGGCTTCGCACCAGCTCCATTTGGCTGTGTGTTTGGTTCTTTAAAATGTTTTCTAAACCTAGTAAAGATGTTGATATGACTACGGGAATGAAACTGAAACATGTGATACTAACACTACATTATCATATTACATACTAACCATGAACATTTTAAAAGCTATATTTTCCTAGTTTTTACTGCATTATACAGCCATAGTCCGATAATTTGGCATTTCAAAGTCTCGAGCATTCTGGATAGTCAGACTTTAGCTGTAATAAATATCCCCCCACTTTTCCACCTTGGTTTTTTTTAAATAACTTTAGTTTGAGTAGGTTAAATTTTATTTATTTTTATTTTGAATGTTTCAGCCTACAAGTGATTTGGTGGAAGACATATTTGAGGATGAGTTAATTGGTGATCAAATTGAGTTTGAAGACAATATAGAAGGTGATGAGGAGGACCCACAGAATGATAATGATGAGAACCTAGATGGTAGGTTTTTTTATAGTTCTGAAAGTTTTTTCCTTCTAATAAATTTAATAATCTTAGTATTTATATTAATAATAAGGATATATGGTGTTTTTTATTGTTAGATTAAAGGATATCTCAGAATTAGTTAAGTCGATCCTTTTTTGATTTACTCAAGCAACTTTATGAAAACTATCTAGTATGTTAATTTAATAATGTAATTATTTAAATGTCTTGATTTATTCTTGTCAAAGCTAAAGCTAGGTTAATGTAATACAGTAGTAGTTTGACTCGATGTATTTGTTACCTAACTATGTAATTGTTCCTTTTGACTTACTAATCATATTAACAACACCGTTTCCTGTTTTTTTTATCTCATCAACATTGAGTAGTTTATTTTATATATGTTTTATTTATTAGATTGATAGTTTTAAAATTAAGTCACTTTAGTCTAGTTGAATGACAAAATTAAGTGTAAATAAATTATCACTAGAAGCATATGCAGTTAATGCAGTGTGTTCTCCATGGGATGTTTGTAGAACTGAATATCTTAAGATAAAAGAGATGACTTCTCTCCAAAACCAATAGGTTATTATCCTTTCTTAAGGGTGCTGCCCACTTGAAGGGACACATGCTCACACTTTTGGTATTTCTTATGAGAATGACATTTATAAAGCTTCACAACCACTAAAACATTCCTCAATCATAATAACATTTTCTATATTGAATATAGATGAAAAATGGCAGCTAGACATGGGAATCAAACCCAGGATCTTTGACTAAGTGTGTTATTGTTTTACCACTGAGCTAACCATGATTTGTCTTGTGCTGAAGGTCGTCCATCACTCATAGTTTAAGGTAAAGTCTGTGAGGGATGTGTGAAATGTCAGTAAATTAGAATCTATCAGAAACTCAGTCACTGGCACGGCATTTATGTTGCATCTTGAACAAGTTTTTAACTGTACATGGTTGTGTTAGAGATGGTTGGAGTAGTATTCACCTCCATTTGGATGTAAACTATATTTTATAATAACTACATTCTTAAATAATATAGGATTTCTGAATGTTTGAAATGTATAATGGCGATCTAGAACTTAGGCATCGTTTTATTCCTATAATAAATACTAAGCTGACTTGAGGGACAAATACTTTAATTTTTTAGAAGCATTTGGCGACAGGATGATTTCCCCTGGATTATTTAGAGATTAGTTTATTTCTTTAAGTGGTCTGATGTAATTTTTGTGTCTTGTTTTCTTGCTTATCTCTTTCCTCACACAAAATGCCAAGCTTGTTCGACCTCTTTCATTGAATATTCGTCATTGAATTTATTAAACCTAACATTTGCACTGATTGGCACTTGGACAAAAATGCATCATGCTTATATTTCAGGTTTTCTGGTAACAAGGTGGTCTCCTCTAAATTCTACTTCCTTATCAATAATCATATACTTCATTAGTGGAACTAAATGTGAATAGTTGAGGTTCGGATCTTGGCCGGATTCTATGGTGGTGGTTTTAAATATGTGATGTATCATATGATTTTAAAATTCTACACGTTAATGTGGTTTCATTTCTTACAAAAAATACCCTCCTCAGTCTCACCATCCTAGAATTAGCCTTTAATAAGTCAATCACTAAACAATCTTATTAATATATATATTAAACAACACTAACTAAAATACCTGATTTTGAACATGTTGCTAATTAAATAAATGATTAACAACATTGCCGTTAAAAGTGTCTGGTAATATTGTTTCTTCTCATGCCATTGTTCAAAATGCAAGTGACATAGCTCTGTACACTCAGTATACCCTGAAAGGTAACAATCTAAACTTATGGAATACACTATGATCCTATCTCATCTATGCTATAGTGGAATGATGCAAGGTAATATTGCTATCTTACAGGGTAAGCGAAAGGTATAGCCTGATTTTGGCTGGAAGAACAGTTTTTGAAAATCCAACTATATTTCTTTGCGGCCAACATTTATGACATTTTAGTATAATATTTGTGTTCATATATAGGTATTGACATTATCTATTAAAAGTAACAGCTACAGATAACATGAATTGATGTATAAATATATTAAAATTGCTTTAGTAACGTAAGTTTTTTTAGAATGAACACTAGAATTCATCAACATTGATTGTACTGTAAGTGACTAAATATTTGACATTATAAAAAAAAGTTTTATTTTATATAGTTCATCTAAAAAGTTATAAAAATTTTGATTAATAATTTATCTTACACTATTGACTAAACGGACTCATAATGTAATACAATTATAATATTTTCATTTACACCATTGTGGCAATATGAAACACAATAGTGCTAAGAGTTATAAATTATATGTATTATATGTCCACGTTTATCTTATTAGAACCAATCATTATATAAACCATAAAACAAATTAATTTAATGAAAACTTTACAAAAGCAACAAAACATATGTTTCAAATTAAATTAATTTATTTTTCATACTACAGCAAATGGACACTATTGACTTTGGGTTTGGGTGTGATCAGCTGAACACTGATTCTCTACCAGGTTGCTCTTTTAAATCCTTAATAAAGGCCACCTTTGAAAAGCTTCCACTTTCATTTTCTATTTAAACAATTTAAATAATTTATTTGCGGTTTCAATAAGTTACTACCTAACCTAAAAGTTAATAACAAAATATTTTGAAATATTGATTTGTTTTATATAAAGTAATCAAATATACAACATACATGTTTTAGCTAATGTGGATAAAAGTTCATTTGTTTTAATATTTGTTTGATTTGTGTCATGTTTATTATTACAAAGGTCATACCAAATTTAAATACATAATATAAAAGGATTAAAAAAATACCGGTAGTTAAGTGAATACTTTGAAACGTTTGATCTGTAAAATAATTGCAATTGGCAGTACCATCTTTGTTTATAATCTTTTTGAACATTTTAATTGTGTGTGTACAATCAATTATAAAGTGTTTGTGGCAGTGATATATTATAATATATCTTATTTTCAATATTACATAGATTTTCTAAATTTATTAAGGCGTATGTATTAATAAAAAAAGAAACTTATTTAAACCCTAAGATTGTTGTGTTAACCAATTGGCTAGGCCTAAGTCTTGAAAATATATGGTATTTTAGTACTAATACAAAACATAAGATAAATTTGTTTTTAGGTGGATAGGTTTATTACTTTAGATATTTTGAAATTTACATAACTTATTTTAATTGTTCAACTTATGTATTAAAATATTTTAAAGCCTTAGTTAAGAAATTGGGTCACATTGTTTTAAAATAATCTTAGTTAAAATACCGGTGCTTGTGTTGCAAATCGATTTTGTCTGGGCTAAGTTTTTTTTTAATCTCAATTTTGCTCCCTTGATTACGTGTCTCTCCAAACCTAGCCATTAAGATTGAATGAAAACTATAAGATATAATCAAACTGGTAGGTGGACTCTACAAGGAAAAAAAGAGAGGAACTTACCAACAGACAGTAGGATGCTCAAATGCAACATTCCTAAATTAGCAAATGAATTGTTACATGAGCAAGAATAGTGTGACTGTGGGAGACAAGTCTTTCGGCTATAAAAAAATTAAAGTTTTTTTTACATGGATATCTACCTTGGCAAGGAGTGTTTTGTCTATAGGTTAGTAGTTCCCACTATTTCTAGTTCAGAACAGGGTGAAAAATGTATCAACAAAGCCAAGTTTTCTTGTCAAGTAGTTACAGAAATTATAAAAGACTACAGGTCTAGTACATAAAGACATACTGCATAAAAACTGTGATTACAACTTAAACATTTCCAAACCACTCTTATTCACACAATGTTGTTGGGCAGATCTATTGTTCACACAGTGTTGTTAGCTGGTGGGTTTGTTGTAATAAGACAATTTTACAATAGATTTTGTTTGTATATTAAACTCGAGCCTTCAATATATGTCAACGAGGGATGGTGCGCAAACACCGCTAAATTAAAGTAACTTTTTTAATATATAATAAGAAAATAATACATTTTTTTAACACTGTTATCCCAGTCACAAGGATATAGAGAACCTAATGATGCTAAAATCTTTATTATTAAAAATGATTTATAATTAATAATTACAGTATCAACTCTAACCTAAGTTAAATGTTGTTGATGCTTAGATTCTGTCAGTTTGGAATAGTTTAAAATAGTAAAAAGAATAAATAATTATTGCATATAATAATACTTTATTATCACGGTACTTACCAATAGCTTAACCTAATCTTTAATGCATCGATAAATTAAAATCTCAAACAATAGGCTAGTTTTTTTTAAGCATTGCGTCTTAGTGCCCATTCGGATTGTATGCCTATGCACTAATTACTTTAATGCGTTAGGGATTAGGAAGGTTGAATTTAGAGGAGGTGTACCCACATTGGCTTGAAAGTAGAGTGGGAAAACATTTAGGAAAAACCACTCTCATTGGATCAGAACAGGATTAATCCCTGATCTCAGAGTCATCAGCAGCTAGTCTTTTGCGAGATTAGCGCTATAGACCATGTGGCCCTTGAAGCGGGACTTAGGTTAGTGATATAACATATATTAAAATTTAAAGTATCATGAGTATACACACATTTTCATTATTAAAATTTTAGCCAATTCTTTGGACACTGAAAAAAGTTTTCAAATAGGCCTACCTAAGCTAATTATAATTTTAGTAATCATTTGATTCTCCTTTTCTTTGTGAGTGGAATGTATAATTAAAATTATTGAACATGTTTACATTAGCTCTAATTTGTAAAATATGTAAAATAATATTTATCTAAGCACAAAATATCCAATTATTTGCCTTTTATTGATTCTCAATAAAACACGTGTCATTGGATATTGTCTTGTCGGCCATCAGAGAGACATTCGACTTATTATTCTATCCAACCATTAAATAATAATATACATTTAAATATAAGGAGATAAAAAAAAAGAAAAAAAAATTTGAAACAAATTTTGTGCACCTAATAACGCATGTATATTGCTACTGATGTAATGTTATTAAGACACTGCTATAACCTCACATTAAAAAAAAGATGCAAAGCTAGTAAATAAAATCGTCACTAATTTTTTTTAAACAGTGATTTTGGATTTGAAACAATAAATGTAACATTTAATTAATTTGAAACTCATTGTTTTGTTTCAATTAATAAAGTAATAGTTCTGTAATTTACAATAAAATTATAATGTAGAATAATTACTAATAAACTTTATCTGCACTTACATTTAACTAGGATTTATATAGATATCATCCACCCCTGTTTCTGTACTATCGAACATTTTGGTTAGCAGACCAACTGTTCATCCCATTTATGTTGGATAGTTGACTCTACTGTACTCATAATAGTATTTATAATCAATTAAATTGTAAAATACACTTAAGTATGAAATAATAAAATAAATGTTGATAAAAATTTGTTATTAAATATTCAACTTTCAGATTTACCCAGTTTAAAAACAGCATGCACGCTGATATTTTGGGTTGTCATAACTGAGCCCATGATCTATATTGTTTGTCCTAAATACATTTCCTTGCACTTTAATTTGGTCTGCATTGTGACAGTATCGAAGAGTTGTAAATTGAGTAGTAAGTAGATGTTCATGTCTATCCTCACCAACAATATTTGCACAAATTCTCACTAATGCACATATTATATTTTAAGTACATTTTGGGCATCAAAACTCATAAGTATTGCTGATTTAATTAGTTATTTTTTCAAATGTTTATGTTTCAGAAAATGTTGGTGAGATTGAGCCTGGCGCAGTAGGAGAAACACTCCAGTCCAAGAAACGAAAAGTTCTCAGACTAAATCCAAAGTTTGACCCGGAGAGGTAAAACTTTCTTTAATTAGATAATTACATTATTTGTTTGCCTGTTTATGAGATTAGGTATGCTTCCTCTTTACGTATTAAACTTACTTTTTTTTTTCCAAACTAGTGATGATTGTATCAATTTTTTTTATTATTTACATACACTAATGTTAATGTATTGGTTCTCACTTAAAGGTACAAATAATAATGTATTTAAAACTAGAAATTAATTTTGTATCACCCACATTCATTTTGTTGTATGTGTCTGTTTATTAAGATTTTATTTACTTTTAAGATATTAAAAAGAGAGTATTGTGATAGTGAACATTTTTGGCTTCAAGATTATATTGGGTCTTGAAGTCTTATGCGGCCTCAAATTCAAAAAAGTCACACAATTTTGTCCGTGCCTGCAGCTACAGCCCAAATAATTTGATATATATATGTCAAATGGTTACTTAGCGGCAAAACTGTGGTTTTAATTCTTGCTCTGAAGTTAATGATAGTTTATTTATAGTTCTTTTAAATGGTACATATACATTGGTTAGGGGTCTGCTAACTCAAGTTTTTTGATTCGAGTTGGATCTCGAGAAATTTTAACATAAAGCTCCCGAATATCAAGCCGAGTCAAGCTTGAACTGAAAAAAATATGATTTTAAAACTTAATTATGTAAAGAAAAAACAAAATGCATGTTAAAATTACTTAAATTTTTTTCAATGAAATTTGACTCGTATATTAAAAAAAATCTAAATCTAAAATTGCTTATTTTAAAATAGTAATACAAAAATTTAAGTCATAAAAAACTATAGTATTAAATTTTAAATATATTGTGATGGTAACCAAAAAATTAATGATGATTCAATTTAATGTTACTAAGGAAAGGTTGAAAAAAATATTGATGAAAATATATTTGGATATTAAAATTTAAGAATCTTAAAAAAAATTAGTAATAATTTGGCCTATTCCCTGTCCATCTGGAGTGCAGTAGTTCACTTGGTGCTGGCCTCTTACCAGAGAAAAATTGTATTAATGAGTTTTAAGATTACATGCATAATACTCTTGCATTAATTTGTACATGATACCATCTTGCACTAAGCTATTTGTTTTCCAAACTCCCTACTGAGAGATACATTTCTTTATCATCTGTAATATAAGGTTTGCACTATTTTCCTTTCATCAACAAACCGCACAATACCTTCTTTGTAAGGTTCTTCCCCCCCCCCCACCCCTTCCACTGCCAAACTCTAAAACTTTTTCTTTAGCACCCCCTCACTACCTGTTCCCAAAAGTTCATCTGCACAAAACACATTCCAACAAGTAGAGAGAAGAGTAGACAATTAGTCATTCATTCCAGACACATAATGCAAGGCAAAGAAAGAACCTTTTTCAAGGAGATCAAATTGTGAGCTTTAGTATCTATTTAAAGCTCAGCATGAAATCTTGAGTATTCACAGAGCCCTTAATGTTTAGAGATAATTTATAACAATGTTTTCTTGGAGAAAAAATAATTTAACACTAGTTTACTGATGACATTTTTGAAAATAATATCAATGTATCAACATGATAGTGGAAATAAAGTTTGTTATCCAGGAGAACACCAAGATCATTAATATAAAGGGTGCGAACTATGTTTTCACTGCCCAATTTATAAGTAAAAAAGAAAGGATTAGTTTTCCTAGTAAAAGATATAGATTTGGTCTTAGATTTATTAATAGACATTCCANGAAAGGATTAGTTTTCCTAGTAAAAGATATAGATTTGGTCTTAGATTTATTAATAGACATTCCATTTTCCAAAGACCATTTTAGAATACCATTTACATCATTTTGTAAATCTATACAATATGCAATTGGTTTAATAGTTTTAAATAATTTTACATCATCAGCAAAGAGTAAATAATTAGATGAGTTCAAATATTTACCAATGTCATCAATAAACACATTAAAGAGAAGAGGACCTAAATTAGAACCCTTTGGTGTGCCACAGGGTGCTAAAAATGTATTTGAGGTGTGAGAATAAATTTTAATAGTAAATGATCTTGCATGCAAATAACTGCTGAACCAATTTACATACGAATGAGAAAGTCCAAATAATACTATGCTGACATAAGTCAAATGCCTTACTTTGGTCAAAATAAATAGCATCAACCAAGAAATTCTACTAAATTATTATTATTATTATTATTAATAATAATAATAATAATAATAATAATAATAACAATCCTTGATAGGTTTTTTTAACATTAGAATTGTCTTTTAGCTTATAATTTAAATGGGGTAGATTATCTCATTACACTGGACTCCACATTCATCTTGGTCAAGTATGTGTTATATTTAACAATATTTTGCATTGCTGTCATTGATTATTAATTACTTATGTTTTTTTTACAGGCATAACATCTAAAGATCATAAATTGTTCGTGGAAGCCATGTCAACAATGCAGTAAAAGACATGAGCAAGAAGCACTAATCAATAATTGTATAATTTATTCATTCATTAATGAACATTTGTTTTGCTCAGAATGAAAAAAAAGTTTAGCATTTAAGTTTGAAAGAACTATCAAAAATATTTGTGTGAACTGTTTTCATAGACCTTACTATGAAGTATCGATAAATATTGTTTTATTTATTAAATATTGAATCTTTGCGAGTACTTTGGGATCTGATTGTAATGTTCTTTTAAGTACTGGTGCCATGTATTTTCATATTGATTCCAAACTTATGATGCAAAGCTGTTTTATGTGGTTTTTAGAACATTTTATACTAGAGAACTTTGTGATGAGATTTCATGGTATCTCGATTAACAATAAGAATTCTAATAGCTGTAAAGGAAATAAAATAAAGTTTTACAATGCAAATGGGACACTATTGTAAATTCTAAGAAAAATTAACATGTTCAATTGCTATCATGTTTTTATAGTGTTCATTGCACAAACAATTTAGAGGGCTGCTTGAAAAATTGAAGCTCTTGGTGTTAGAACAAAACAAACATTTAGGTTAACAATATGACAGTGAGAGCTCACCCATTATGGGTTTGCCATTTTCAGATACCAGTCCAGGTGATAGATTATTTGCAATCAAACATGGTCACTATTTGCAACAAGAATTATTACCTTAATTTTGTTGTTAATTTACCAATACTTGATAACCCTTGATCTTATTTTAGTAGAGCTTAAATTAATACAGTTGAAATATAATATAATTTTAGTCCAGTCAATTTTAAACATGCACAAAACTATAAAAAAATATTAATTTATCACAAAATCTAAATTCTTGATTTGTTTGGAAATATAATTTCTTTACTTGTGTTTTAAATAAATTTATTTAATATAAAAATGAAAATTAAGAGTTAATGGTCCATCACTAAAATAAAATACTCTTGTTTTAATAGAGTTTATTTTGCATGAGATAGCATGCAAATTGGAATTTGCAAGTTGTGGAGGAAAGAGGAAGATGGAGGCATTTTACTAAACTGACCCGGCCACAGGCTGGAAACAGTTGATGATGATTATGATGAAGTTATGAATAGCAAAATATTGACTGAAATTATTTGTTTATACCTTTTAGATCAAACTAAAGAAAAATTCAAATATATCTCAAGTTTAGATACCCCTGGTGTCAATGTTTACCTTGATAAAGATAGTTAATTGATCAAACTTTATAAAGGGGCACATCCATAGCTAGATTGAATTTGTCTTTACAGGGCCTTATGATAAAATCAAAAAGGAAATTGTGTATGTTTTTCAGCACATGGCCTTTGGTTATTTTTCTCAATACTATCTTTAAATGGAAATGGGGTGGTTCTTACACATCCTAGTAAAAACAATCAGTTTTCTCAAATTGGCAAAGAGGTATATATATACTGACTACTGTGCACAAATAAATATTCCTGTTCTTAGACTACTATGATTTACACAAAGAAAAAATTCATTCTCTTATAATTAGTTTTACAACCAAACTCGGCTTAATCCATAAGATTTGTGATTGCAGTTCACAAACCCCCTAACCCTATTTTCCCCAAAAGTGTTTTTAAAAATCCAAAGATCATCATAAAATAACCTCGATATCCAAAGCACAAAAAACAACAACTTGGTATGTGATTTAATTCAACTCCCTTAATAGCTTGAACATTTCTGAAACTTGTTTTGTGCCAAGACCTTCAATTTCTAACAGGTTAAGTGATTCTATTTTTATACCAGCTTGAATATCATTCTGACTAATGTCACATCCAAACTTCAGTAAAATTAGAGTAACATATTTTGTTTAGAAAATTTATTTAATATACCTAAAAAGTTGAATAAGACCACATTTTTGGGTGTGATCAAATCTGTAGTAGTGTCCTTGCCAAGGAAAATGTTTGACATTTTTTTTCTCACTATTATTGCTGAATTGTCATAGAAAAAGTTCTTATCATGTTTCTATATTAATAGTACACATCTTTCAGTTGGGTCAAATGGAGTATTTATTGAATTTGATGTAAATGCTATATAATGTAGCATTCATCTTTGTCAAATCTATTGTTTATAGTAAAATATCCAATGTGATACATACAATGTTTTTCATTTCAATGGGCTTCAATTTGAAGGGGGAAAAAATTAAACCATTTGAAAACTTAACTATCTTTTAAAACTAATTTTAAATTAACAAGGAGGTATCGGCCAAAACCTTTTAGCGATAAGCTACTAGATCTACTACTGTACATTTTTACACCATGGGATATGCTCCACAGCTCTCTCATTGGACAGTTGGTATAAGTTTTTACACTTTGAAGTCAAATATAGTGACATTTTGTCAATGTCTCCTCTACAATAATTTGTCATACTCTCTTAAAACCTAGTATGCACTTGGAAACATTGTTTGCCAACTTTGATTGGAAATGGTTAAAATACATGGTTTCTTGTCCAGACTAAAATGATAAAACATTGTTTCCCGTGCATAGTTCAGTTGAATGAAAGATGTTTGCCGAGGATTCTGCTGCTATGGCTTGTGTTTAAAAAATTAGTGTGCTCTCTCTGAAATTGCACACAACTTTTTTTTTTCACTTCATTCAGACCAGTTACTTTTCAACTATTTCATTATATACATCCTGATTTTTTATGCGATTTTTACAGTCCATGGATGTCACATTCCACAACAATGAGTTTGAGTGAAATATCTCTATATAAATTCCAGTGTCTTTCGGTTGACCACGACATGACAAATTACAAACCAGGAACTGATGTAATCTTGTTTGTTGCCAGGAATGTTGGCAAACACGTCCATACACAAAATACATGTTTCACAATTGTTTGCAAACAATGTTTCTGGAGAAATGTTTGCTAGTGCTTAAGGATGATATTCCAAGCTGGTAAAGAGTGTTACACCTAGGCCGCTAACTATAAACTATCCAAAGTCAAGCTACATTGCCAATATTTCTGGTTGCGTTTGAAAGTTTGTGATAGAGTTTAAACTTTTACTCAAATTAATATAAATTTAATTTAAAACAATTCAAGCAAAAGTCCCCATGCTGCAAACTTGGGTTGGAAATGGCTCCACATTCTTGCAAAGTTAAGCTTAGGTTATGGAGGGGGGCTTCATCCTTGTTTCGGCTTTATTGATGTGGCAGGGGACTACTCACCGATGTGTAGATAACTACTAGATCAGAGGTTCTCAACCTTTTCTCTCTCCCGTAACCCTTGATTAGGCTTTTCTTTTATGAGTACCCCTACTCTAATAACCACCCCACCCCACCCCTGGCCAACCCATCTCTCCACACAAAAAAGTTTGTTTTTGTTTGGTAGTAATGTTCTTAGGTTAGCCAAATAATCAAACAACTCATATTAATGACATTATTTTATTTTATTTTACATTTTACAATTTATTTCAATTTTTTGTAATAGCAGTTTAACATCAAAACAAATAAAAACAGTATTAAAATAATTTTTAACCACATTAACTTATGATAAAAGTTCATAACAATTATTCATCTTGATATACAAGTCTTCAACTTGGCTCTTAATAATTTCAATGCGATCCTTGAGCTAAGTTTTTTAAAATACAGTTCAAATGAAGATTGATATAATCCCAAGTCAGGCACTGTGTCAAACTTATTGCGATATTTATTATTAATCTACGCATAAGATGATAATGCTCTTTCGACAAGCTTTGTGTTTGTGAAAGGCAATAAATATTTTATTGCTTTATCACTGCTGCCCAGAAGTTGATGACATTTCTTTTTTTGAAATTAGATAGTAAAGAAGAATCAGTCGAAAGTTCAATCAATTTTTCTTTTTCAGAAACTGTTGGGCAGAGTTGTGATCGGAATACACAATAAACTACTGTTAACACTATCTTAGCACGACCGGTACAGCGTTAG
>CABFWB010003665.1:7557-36328 GCA_902151455.1 Timema bartmani
AAATGGAGGACCTACAGTTTAACGTGGAATCCGAACCACGGTGGAGGCCTGGCATTCCTCACATTCACAAGTTGTGATTAATACACATCTTTATCTTAGTTCCCACTACAGATGATAAAACGGCTTCACAAAGATGGTGAATTGAATTGAAACATGGAGGGCGTTAAATCTGATGTCTCAGGACTTGGAATTTAATCAAAGAAGAATGTAATATTTAGTTACTTTCCTAGTTTTTTGACGCCTTCTCTGACGTAGCTACTCGTATTCCCAAGAGTCGCATTGCCCAGTTTATTTCACTGCTCTTATCTGTAAAATAATTATATAGAAAAAGGTAACATCAAATGACTGATTTAGAATCATTCTGGAGAGAGTGTGGAAAACCTAATTGTATTAATATCATGTCAATTATAGCAAATCGTGTTCTGAACCAGAGGAAACAGGATCAAACTCTGCCACTATACCCGAGCTGTTATCATGTGATAACCCCTCTTAACAGGAGGAATGCGTTGATTGTTCAAGCGTCAGTACCATAACGGGTGCCCCTGAAGGGTCCGCGTAGAATTAGAGCCACCAACCTTCATGAAATTGGGCCATTACAAATCCATTTTCTTTTCCAATTTTTAAAAACAGTAATGCTTCAGTTTGAGTTCTTTCAAATTAAGGAGACCTTATCCTTCCCCCCTCCCCTTCACTTTTTTTTTCCAACCTTACTTTTTTTCCCCTTCATCCAAACTGTAGAAAATATCTCTACCTTGAAGGCAAATAAAATTTGTTTTTAAATTGGGGAAAAGGGTCCTTGTAATAAGGATAGTTTTTATGAAGGGTATACCTGGCAAAAAGTGCACACCATCTGGGCTATGAGAAGTTACAACAACTTGGTGGAAAACAGTCATAAGTGGCAGCATTTGAAAATATTGCTTGTGCTCATAAAATGCTAGTACTATTTCTTTAATCAAGGATAAGACCTTATAAACCAGTTTAGACATCATTAGAATGTGACCAGACCGACGGCAAGAAGACAAACCTTTATACATTAATTTTGGAAAGATAAATAAATAAAACTTACTTTAAGGGATCGTAAATAATAAAATCGTAAATATTTTATAGCCAGTGAGTGCATTTAAAAAAAGGATTTTTTTTAAATTCTGCGTAAGCTAATAAAACTATAAGGTGAGTGGATACTATTTTTTGGTTATGATTATCATTTTTCACACATGTTACTTATAATAGCTTGATGCTCTTACTAATTAGGATACTAGACCACCTTAATTTTAACAATAATATAAAGTTTGACGTGATACTTTTTTTTAGCACTGCATCTTACTACCCACTCGGGTTATTCACTTAGGTATTAATTACGCTGATGGTTTTATGAATGAGGAAGGTCATATTTATATGAATTGTATCCACATTTGGGTAGAGGGAGAATGGAAAACCATTTTGGAAAAGCCACCCTCAGTACATTCAACCAAGACTCGAACCTCGATCTCCCCGTCATCGGCAATCTCGTCTACTGCGAAAGTAGTACCTTAGACCATGCGGCCACCGAAGTGGGTCGTAGGACTATTGAATCTATAAAACTAACATTGGCATCGTGCGACAAACACATCAAGCTCATCTAGTCTGATTTGCCAATTAACGAGGAGATCGTGGTTCGAAACCTGTCAATGTGTATATAGGGTGATTTCCCATAAAGTATCACCCCTACCCTTCCTTTTCCAAGCCAATGCAGGTACAGTCCAATTTTTATAGAAAGAACAGTTTAAAAAAATACAAACTTTCAACTTTATATTTCTAGTAAAGTAATTAGTTATTAGTATATTAATATGAACACAATTATTTGTTTGCTAAATATTTCGGGACAGATAAAATCAGTCAGTGGGCCAGATCCGGTCCGCGGGCCATAGGTTACGACTGCTGCCGTAGACAACTCGACAACCGAAGCAGGTTAATTTTATAGCCTATTATTGAGTGGGGGAAAAAAGAGATTCATGACATAAGATGTATGCACCTAAGCCCCAATGCAGAATGGACAAATGCAGTCACATTTTCATAAGAAAAGCCAGTCGTTAAGTGGACTATTGTGTTAGACTTTCATTTAACTAGGTTGCTGTTGATGGGAAAGTCGGGGTTTGAAGCCTACCAGATGCACTGGTATGATTTAGTAACGGATTTAGTTGTATGACTGATACAAATAATTGTATAATATTGATCATAATCATGATCATGATCATCCAAAGGTTGTTTCTATCTTTTCCTGGATACCATACTTCACGGTACAAATAGTTTCCCATTTAAGGAGATGATTGGCGAAGGGTGGGTGGGGGACTCCATTATTCCTCCCGCCAATGACTTCCGTTCACTGGGGGTTTCCCGCATATGACCTGTAACTGTGTATCCCCCATGCTTTCTTGTAGGAAAGACTGTTAAAAAAATTATAAACATTGTTTGCGGTCAACATTGATAATATTTTACTATAACCTATTACTAGAAATATTTCGTAGGAATATATTTTATCTATCTATCAAAAGTGACAGCTGAAAATCAAATCATGACATATTAATCAATTTAAAAAATAATAATTTTAATATTTGCCAAAAGAAAAGTTTCTTCCTCTCTTAATCCGACTGTACCATTTTCACCTCTATTACTCATATCAATAATTCCTTTTATTTATGTTGAAACGGCTAGTTAAATTTTTTTATCATTATTTAGCACTGCGTCCTAATACCCGTTCGAGCTATACGCTTAAGTACTAATTACACTAATGGATTAGGAATTGGAAGGTTGAATTTAAAGGAAGTGAACCCGCATTTGCGTGGAGATAGTGGAAAACCATTTAGGAAAAACCACCCCCAGTTCACCAACCGAGATTCGAACCTCGATCTCCCCGTCCTCAGTGGTCTAGCTCAACACGACTGCGCGTTAGCCAACTACGCCACCGAGGCGGGTTACAGACTATTTAAAAGTTTAAATAAAATTTTTCCCGATGAGACTTGAACGCTTCTTGTTCGTAGTAGTATAGCGTGGAGCCCGCGGGTGGATCTGGATATATTTCCTGGAGCCTCCTAAAAAAAAGTTGACTTCAGATTCCACAGCAGCTACGGATCCCGTACTCGCGTAAGATCACACTTTTCACGTTCAAGGTTGTTTGTTGGAATGTCCTTTCAAACTTTTAGACGTACCGAGATTGTTTCCTCTGTCATTTGAATCCGAACCACTAGAGAAGCAATTTTCAAACTATTTTTAACTCATGACCCACTTAATTTTTTTTTTATCGTATAGTGCATTTGATCATGAGGGCATTTGAGGTCCCGGTTCGGTCGCCTTATATGAAGATTATTAGACGCTCTGGTAGCACAGAACGTTGTCCAGGGTACCCCATAGGAGGTTGTCTACACGCCGTACCTACAATGAGATGATGGGATGATTGTTAGTACTTATTATGATGTTGTGGAACCATTGTTATTATTCCCCTAAAGAGAAAAATACCCAAGGTACCAGCGCGGGAATCAAACCCGGAACCCCTGGGCTCGTAGCCAGGTGCACTGACCACATATATCACAAGGCTGGTTACAGCACAATGAACAAGGTGCTAAAAGGGTCAAGGCATACCATCAGATTGCATCATTAAAATAACGAATGTTAAGTTTGTGTTTAAAAGTTCAATGTCTAAAATTTTAATAGTTGTGTTTTTTTTTAAATGTTGGCTATGGATTTTTAAAAAAATATTTTTTACTCCTTGAATTTTTTCTCGATTATTTTTGATCTTCTCTCAAACTCCCGTGGCACATCTAATGACCCTTCGATGCACACCAAAGTGTCGTGGCACACCGGTTGATTAGCACTGCACTAGAGTATGTCGGATTGGTGTTTTCTCGATGACACTTTCATTCGCAAAGTACCTTTTATTGTTATTTTCCCACACGCTAAATTTAGACTTTTATATTTTCCGATTACATTGGGTTTCATTCTCATCATAACCAACATATCACAAAGTACCAAATCTGGGTTCAAACACTAGTCCTTGAAGACTGTCTGCGACTGCATGCGAGTTATCTCTTAAGGAGTTCACTTCGGTCAGCGAGAAAGTATCAATCGCTGTAAGGCCACACGGTTTAAATACGATAATCTGTGTCGTTTTCTGGAATTACTTCTCAATTCTGTCTAAGCTTGTACTCCCTTTCACCCTTCACCTTTAACCACACTGTGTAGTGTCAATAAGAAAGAGGGGAAAGAAATTTATTAACTTCTCATTGCAAAGTAAAGAGGAATGCTCCTGCTAGTTCTCAAATATGTTACATTTTTATTTTGTGAGCCTATAAAAAAAACTGTATTTGTTAGAGGAAGGCTAAATCTAGAGCCCCTTTTCACCAAGTCTAGTCTCATAGTTTCGTAAATATGCAATAAAAGTAGTTGAAGATGAGCTAATGTTACATTTTCACACTTTTCTTTCTATCCATAAAACTCAAAATATAGAGATGTTAAGGAAAATCAGCCATTTTGGAATCTTTTTACTTTATTTTGGTGTGAACCATATTTTGAAATAACGTAACGTAGAAATAAATATTGCGTTAAAGATGAACGTCTGCGTGGCAATTTCCCACTTACTGAGGTGGACCCCTCAAGAGCCCATCTAACAGTCAATTAACTGGAGGATGACCTGGTAGTCTAGGGGTTGAGGTGTCAGACTTCTGTGCTGGGGGTCCGGGGTTCAATCCTCGGTCCAGGCACAGATTTATGTATCTGATTGCCAAACCCTTCCTTCATCTCTGACAAGACGTGTATTACTTGTTCGGATTCCACGTTAAACTGTAGGTCCTCCATTTCATCTCACAACCACCCTACCATTACACGTTAGCGTAAGTGCGTATAACCCGAACGGCTAGTAAGACGCCGTGCTAATAATAATAAAAAATAATTAACTGGAATCTTAGATACAGGACTAAGCTCAAACCATAAAACATATTGAACTGCGTTTCAATGACTTCTTAGCTTGACAACAGCAACATTTCAATCAGTTGAATTTTTTTTTTAATTCATTCTTTTTACTTTACAATTATTGTGATCGTCAAAAAAATAGAACTCAAGATTTTGATGAATCTTGACGTTTCATGACTCCCTGAATCCGAAAAAGTGATTTTCGAATTTCCGTCTGTCTATCTGTTCGTCTGTCTGTCTGTACCTAAGACTAGAGCCTAAACTATTTTACCGATCGGGCTAAAACTTGGTATCTAGGGTTTTAATAGGGTTGCCCCGAGGGGTTTTTGGAATTGAATATCTACCCCTAAAATTAAGGGTAGTTTACTGAGGGGCAAAAAGAGAAAACGTTGATTTCCTCAAAATCGGCTCTAACGATTTTGATACAATTTCATTTATAAACATTTATAAATATTCAAAACAAAATGGCTAATCTCAATATTTCGGCAAAATGACTTTAAGGGCTTCGGTTTGATGCGTAAATTAACATTTTTTATAATATCTCCGAAACTAATTGAGATATGAAATTACTTATCATTACAAATATGTAGATCTATTTATAATACAAATATTTTATACGAAACATATTTTTATAAAACAAATAACTTTCAAGCTATACGCAAATATATATATTTTTTAACTTATTCGAACACTAAAGGTTAAGTATTGCGACCGTAAAAAAAAATCTAACCTGAAATTTTGATGGATGTTGACGTCTCATGACCCCACGAACCCTTTAAAATGGTCTTTGCAATGCCGTCTGTCTGTGTGTCTGTTAAAACTTAAAATTAAGAGTAGTTTTATAAAGGGCAAAAAGAGAAAAAATCAATTTTCTCAAAATCGGCTCTAACAATTTTGATTAAAATTCGTATCTAGGCGTTGATTAAGATTATAAATAAACTGGGTATTTTCATTTTCCCATGAAAATGAATTTTAAGGTACTTTACAGAAGCGGAAACTTCCCTATCTTCGCAACTATTTGAGATACCAAATAACTTATCATTCCAAAATTTTAGTACTATTAAAAATAAAAAACTTTTATACGAAATACATTTTTATAGAACCAACAATTTCTGAGATATTGGCAAATATATTAATACAATTTTGTGAGTTTTATTTGTAAAGATATACTAAAGTTTTAACGCAATAATTCTCCAATGCCATAGAGAAATTAAATATAAATCTCTCAAAAAGTTTGTTATTTTTCCTTAAACCTCTTAGGAGAAATGTTTGTACAGCAATGATCTATCTCCATTTTAAGCTCAATAGTCAATATTTACAATTTTTTATTGGTCAACATTTATAAATGAGGAATATAATATCAATGCGCTGACCTGAAGATGTGCAACACCTAATAAAATGTCGATTGTAAGTCGAAATTCTAATACGAAGTGTTGACCTTTGTGGACCCAATATTAATCTTTTTTATTGGTCTAAACATACAAATGAGGACATTAATTCTTTAAAAATAAAAAAATAAATTTAAAACCGGGACTCATAAAATGTTTTACATAAGTATAGTGCAATTTACGCTTGTGTTTGCTAGTGTATACTATTTAGTTTCACATATATTACAAGCTATGAGTAAATATCATCATTTTTAAACAGTATATCAAGAAAGTCAGTGCGGGGTTCCGTACCATTTATTTTTTGTATATTTTTAAATATGGTAAAAGGGTTACACTAACCAACTCCACAGAAAACTGCACCACAAACTGTATTAGGCCCTCTTAACTTAGTTAAGTGCTATCCATGGGGTGATATGGGTTATTAACGGTGTTTTCTTGAAGAGACACAGCTTCACTCTGCGGTATTTCTCATGGGAATGGTAGAAAACGTAGAGCCTATTATTGTTAGAAATGCATACCAAAACTTCGTGAAAAGGATCCATACTAACTTTTACTTTGGACAAATGGTTATCAAAAGATAGTTTAAGTTTATTTTACTGTTTCTAAATGTATAGTTAATGAGTGAAATAAAATTAAACTAATCCATTTCGTTAAATTGACTATTTAACCTTTTAATGCAAGCTACAATTATGATCATTTGTGTTGGTTTAAATGCGGATTAACGATAACAACATGTCAATAACAAAAACATGTTCCGTCAGTCTAGAAAATTTATTTTCCATAAGCAAAGAATATGGGTAAAATATGTGTTTAAACCTGTTATTATAACGGCCTTATCATGAACCAATTTAAAGATACAAGGAGAAATAATGTTTAGGAAAATAAAATAATATAATATAACCTACTACATAAGCATGTAAGTCTAAGCGTATAACCCAAACGGGTAGAAAAACGGAGTGCAAAGAAAATTAATAGATTAATATAATTTTGTTTTCATTGTTGCATTTACTTCTTTTTATCTTTAGATTATTACCCCTGGCAGGTACCTATTTATTAGGAATGTGCAAAGTCCACTTTTTTTTAATTCTAAGTGTAGTTGAATCAAATAATATGAAATATTCCTGAAACCAACCTCTAAGTCCAAATATTTAAAAAAATGTTTAATGTTGGATTAAAAAAATAGTACTTTACATAATAATGTAAATTTAAGTATTAAATATAATTTACAAAATGCTCCATTTAAAAGAGAATTAATATATTTTGTCCTGAAATGATAAATCAAGCTATTATCACACAATGTAATATAATTATTTATGTTTTTTTATGCGAACACTAATGAGTGATGTAAATATCATCAGAAAATAAAAAAAATAACATACATAATAATGATGTGTTTTTAAAAAAAATTTACGAGGCTTTGTAACTGTCTAGTCCGGAATTTTACTTTCGAATCTAAGTCAAAACGAACGAATATCTGAAACTAAGTTGAAGTTTTTGAATCTTCGCATATACCTCGTATTTATCTAATTTGATAATAAATTACATTAAACTGTCCCGCCCCAAAAAAAAATTGTTAAAAGTTCAGTTAGAGACAGAGTAGGAAGAGGGGTAATTTTAAGGCTTTCATCGGGGTGTGAAGGGGAAAAATATACGCTTTGCTTTAAATTAAGCCTTGAAAGCTGAAAATCTATGGAAAGTTGATACCCTTTGACCAGAAAATTTTTAATTAAAAAGTCATTCTATAGAATCTTTCCCTATAAAAAAGTTTTGAACACATTTTAGCGCGATAATCTGCAGCCATCACTACAAAGATCCACTAATATTTAAATACAACGCAAACATTTAAGAAATGACGTCACTAAACATTTTCCAGCGTTACCAACTTATTCAAAGTAGGTTCAATTCAATTCCACCAGCTGTTCCTTCTGTTCGATGCCCTTGTGGCCTTCCAATATCGACATCCACGAATAATGAAAAACGATTTAGATTCCCCGCTCTGTCCTACGACCGACCAATTAAATCCAAATGCCCGTGACACCAGTCCAACAGGAATGCGAGCTTGACCTCTGGGGACCGAATTAGACATATAGGAATCTCTGGGAGGGCTCAAATACATTCCATTCTTTATTTGATCGGGTTAGACAAGTGGTTTAGTTCATCCGGCTTTAACACATGCTTCAAACCCCAAACAAAGAATTTTTTTTTTCTCGTTTTTTAAAAATCCAGATTATTTACTTTTCCTTTGCTCTATAGGCTTATTAGTTGTGGTCGTGAAACAAATAATTCCCAGGTTTTTTTTGAAAATGTATATTTCATGTGTTTATAATTCCAAATTTTTATGTTTCTGAATCATCAGGTCTAACGGTCTCATCCCTGTATCATTAGTGTGGATAGTTGGATAGTTCAGATGGGAAGTAAGAAGCGAAGCACGTACAAAACAAGTACTCTGAAGTGGATATCTATTGATACTTTCACTCTAAATTTTAATTTTTTAAATTTAATTTTAACACCGCGTCCTACTACCCATTCGGGTTATAAGCTTAAGTACTAATTACACTAATGGATTAGGAAATGGGAAGGTTGAATTTAGAGGAAGTGAACCCACATTTGTGTGGAGGGAGAGTGGAAAACAGTTTAGGAAAAACCACCCCCAGTTTACCCGACCGAGATTCGAACCTCGATCTCCCCGTCCTCGGCGGTCGAGCTCAACACGACTGGTGCGTTAGCCAACTACGACACCGAGGTGGGTGATATTCACTCTAAAGATCTACCTTTGAATATCAACATACAAATGAAGGATACTTTACACTTAGCAACAAAAACAAGACCCGTTTCGGTGGCCGCATGATCTATGGCGCCACTCTCACAATAGACTGTCGAAGAAGGGGCAGTTGGGGTTCGGTCCTGGTTGGGTTGTCTGAGGGTGGTTTTCCCTAAATGGTTTCCCACTTTCCCTCCACGCAAATGCAGATGCACTTCCTCTAAACTCAACTCACCTAATCCTTAACACACTAGTTTAATTAGTACATAGACGTTTAACCGAACAGGAAGTAAGACGCGGTCCCATACATAAAAAAAGCAATCATTTAATTTTATTGAAAACGTCTTTAATAGGTGATTACCCGCCTCGGTGGCGTAGTTGGTTAACGGGCTAGTTTAGTGTTAGCTAGACTGTCAAGGAATGGGAGATCGAGGTTCGAATCTCGGTTGGGTGCACTGGGGGTGGTTTTTACTAATTGGTTTTCCACTTTCCCTCCACGCGAATGCGGGCTCACTTCCTCTAAATTCAACCTTTCCGATTCCTAGCCCATTAGTGTAATTAGTACTTAAGCGCATAACCCGAACGGTTAGTAAAACGCGGTGCTAAATAAAAAAATAAAAAATGTCATTAAAATGAATTATTTCATAGAGGAGAGTTTGAAAACTACCAACCTAAAGGTCAAGTTTTCTATAAAAATATTCCATACAAGATTATTTCTTTCGACTAGAGAGTACTCTTATAGAACACAAACGTCAAAAATTTTATTTTATTTTTTTCAATTTGAATGTTTTCATACTAAGGATATTAATGTGCCCTATGAATAGTAAAACTCTAGTGTAACAATTAAGAGTATTTAAACAAAATATTCAAATTCTGAAAATTGAAAAATGACACCTGGACACGGGAATCGAACCCGTGTCTAGGTGTCATTTTTCAATTTTTAGAACATGATATCTAACTAGAGTAATTACCATTAATATAGCTCTGGCTATTTACTCTAAAAATATTCAAAGACAAATAAAATCTAACGTTCTTCAAAGCTTAATTTTAATTTTTTGCCTTTCGTCTTAATACCCATCTGGTATAAGACATTTTAACTACGATAATGGTATAAGGACGAAGAAAGTAGATTTTAAAGAGAATTTACTTGAGATTGCGTAGAGCTAGAGTGTGAATTTATTTAGGAAAATCTCTCCTTAGACATCCGGTCGGAATTCGAGTACCAGCCTCCCAGTCACCGAACACCAGACCAGATAAATCTGAAATTTAATCTGCTTGATTACCGGTGTGAGCGTGCTCTAATAGATTTTACTAAATTTACATATTCGACGATAAAAATTACCCCATATTAAACAAATGTCACCAAAACAAATAGATGGCTTAAAATAATTGATATTTTTATCGCCATATGCAAAAACTTAGATTCGAACTTTATTTTAATACAATCAAATATGTTAATTTGAGTTGTGTCTTTATTTAAATTATGTGTGAAGAATAAACAAGATTTTTGGAGTGGATTTAAAACAGGACACATATATCTTGTAAGCATTGTTTGAACTTCATCAAGTCCATTAATTCAAGCAATTGCCATTACTACGGACGAAGTGGACAGGATAATTAAACAATCCAATCAGGTACAATAATTGATGAATACTAATCGAACTAACAATAATTTAGTATTCAAGCTTATTATCAATTTTCTTGAGAGTCGTATCGCTGGGCACGTACAAAAAAGCATCAAGCTCGTTTGGTATGATTGGGTGGTAACATGGAGACTTGGGTTTGATTTCCAACCAGGCATATTAAAAGTGTTTTTACTAAATGTCTTTTCAAACTTCCTCCCTATTAATGTGTATACATTTCTTCTGAATTCTACATTTCTCATCTCTTACCCATTATTAAAATACTTACTCTATGGCACTAGGAGCTCGAAAGTTTATCGGCGCACTTACAAAAGTACGCCACCTATCCCTGTCTTAATCTAGTTCTATCCAGTCCACCTCATTACACTCTATCCCTATCTTGAGCTAATTATATTCAATACACCTCATTACACCCTATCCCTATCTTGATCTAATTATATTCAATACACCTCATTACACTCTATCCCTATCTTGAGCTAATTATATTCAATACACCTCATTACACCCTATCTCTTTTTCAAGTCCATTCTAATGTTATCCTCCCATCTAAGTCTTCCCAATGGTCTCTCTCTAAGGGGTTTGTTAGGCAGTACCATGAATACGGTTCGAGATTCTCCCATTTGCGCTCCATGTCCTGTTCACCATAATCTACGATATTAGACTATCCTAGTCCTCTTTTGTGATAATAACATTGTATGTCACTCATAATTATGTAACCTCCTCCACTACCAAGCATCCTCATTTCTCTTTTGAACCAAATATTTTACTAAGCACCCTGTTTTCAAACATCCTAAATTTGTTTTTGTCATTTAAGTTAAGAAACCACATATCACACCCATAGAGAGCAACCAATAAAATTAATGTTTATATTCTGAGTTTTAAATTCCTTGAACGTAATCAAAAAGTAGTAACAAGAATTTCCCGAATTTGTTCTTTTTCTAATTTACACTCTAATATCGTTATTGTCAGTTAAAATTGTTCCTAAATATTCAAACTCATATCGCTTACCTATTTGTGCAATTAAATGTGGAATTACCTGATCGAATGATACTCACAGTGTGAAAATAGGTTATTTAAAACATAAAAAAATATATGTTAGTGCTAGTGATGAAACACGTCAATTGAATGTATAAATTATATGTATATATAATCACCGCTTCTTACTACCTCTTCAGGTTACACACATATATGATAATTAATCTAATAGGGTAGGGATGAGTAAGGAACCATTTTAGAGGTAATATACCCTCATTTGCGTGGAGGGAGCGTGGGAAACAATTTGGAAAAACCACCTTCAGTAGACCCAACTTGGATTATTAACCCGATCTTTCCGTCATCAGCAGGCCAGTCTAAAGGCCGATACACACAGAATGCTAAGCTATGCTATGCTGTGCTGTGCTAAGACTTTGTCAGTTTGGTTTCACACTCATTGATCAGCTAAGCTAAGCTATGGTCTCTCTTTCCCCTCCTGAATTCAGTTTTGTTTCTTTCTGGTCTGCTCCAGTGAGGTTTAGTTATGATGGCGTTCTCCAAAATGTCTTGTTTGAGTTCAGATGATAGTACTGAGGAAGCAAAGATGCTCCTTTTTTGGAAGTTGAAGACAATTTAGAAGGTGGAGATTTGACTTGTTCAATTAACGCTTCCATTTTAATGTAGAAACATTTATTAAATCTAAAACCTAAATAGAATATTACTTAAATACACGTGAAACAAACTGAAAACAAAACTTCAACACTTCTTTGGTTATTTTCACCAAACCAGCACTGCGTCTGTTCAACACGGAGCCCAAGCTACGTTATGCGCATGCGCAACGTAAGATGGATCAAGATGGGAGATGGAAAAATTGCCCAGACAACAATCGGAAAGAATATAGCGTGGTGTAGCAAGGCATAGCTTAGCTTAGCTTAACTTAGCGTTCTGGGTGTATCGGCCTTAACACGAGAGTGACGCCTTAGACGATTCGGCCATTATCTCCAGTAATTGAATATTGAATTCTTAACCTATCTGACCCGCATCGATGATTCTATGGTCTAGGGCATCATTCTCGCTTGAAACGGGATTGACGGTGGTGAAATTGGGTTTCGAATCCTGGTCGGTTGAATTGAGTGTGGGATTTCCCCAATAGCTTCCTACTCGCCCTCCATACAAATTCGGATATATTTTCTCTAGAATCCTACCTACCTCACCCCTATTACATTAGCCGTTAAATGCGTGTACATACGTTTTAAGTATTGGCGAAATTAATGTATGCTTGCTATTATTCCGTTTGTAATATGATCATCTTGTGACTCGTCTTGTGTTTGGAATTATAAAAATGAGGAAAAAAATCTATAATCTTACCTATTGCTCTTTACGGCCTCTTACCCTGTGCCAAGAGAATAGCTTAAGAGTTTTTGAGTTCAAAGTAGGCCTACTGATAAATATTATGGGCCTAATAAGGATGAACATAGAGGAGAAAGGAGAACATTAAATAATGAAGACCTCCGTGGATTGTTTGCATCACCAAACATATTAAGAATGATCAAAGCACACAGGATGAGGTTGGGGATCATCTTTCCCATTTGAGTGCAGACAAGCGTGTGGACAAAATTTTTGTTAATAAACTTGAAGATACAAAACCCCTTAGTAGGATGAGACGTCGATGAAAGGGTAGGGATTGGATGGAGGTGTCTCAGGATAGAGTTTATTGGCTAGCTTACGTTCTGACGGCCATGGACTTTCGAGTTCCTTAAGGCCAGGGAGTTAGTTTAGTTAGTATAGCCCACACGAGCTCTAAGATGTGGTGGGGGAATTTTTTTTATCTTAAACATCATGTGTTGTATATTTTGGATGCAAGTAAAAAAAAACCCCTGAATCCTCAGTTCACTTAGCAAGAAAGATGGTAGGTATATCGAGAATTGTAACCAGGTATGATGATATCCATTTGGCCCACTGTTGTCTAGTTATCACCTTTTCGTGACCAATTATTACAACGTAAATATCTATCATAATTAATTTTGTATGAAACATTTCAAACAAAAGATCATGTTTAGCTCTAAAACTGTTTATGGAAGAAAGTTGTAAATAATTACCACCTTCAAGTTGTAAGACTACAAATATATTTTTACAACCAATTAGCAAACTGTTTTTCTTTTGGTTTTCAAAATCAATTTTTGTATCTTCAAAAATTCTAAAGGATTATGACTTTAAATTATAAGACCTAGCCTACGTGATTTTTATGCCAGTAAAAAAGTAGTTTCAAATTATATATCAATATTATGAGATAGCAAAAATCTAATAAAGTGCGGAATATAATCAATTTCGATATTATCTTCATCATGGTCTGCTGTTACTTGGAATACACTATTGAGTCTTTAATACGGTGGCTTTCCTTTGTCTTCCGCAACTTTGCCGTTGACCAACAGGTGGTTCGTCCACCTTTAGGAGCGGTTTCCCATCACAAGGGCAAAATGTTGCCCTAACTCTCTCTACCCACTCTTCCACCCTCATAGAAGGTCGTTGGCACTTGATAGAAGAGCGACTACTTATTCCAGTTGTCACTCGTCATTGGAAACAGGGTGCACCGCGTGAAGAAGAGGTTGACATTTGAATGGAAGTCGAATCACATCACTCATCACCAGACCATGTTTTTGAAACATTCCCTTTCCTCTTTGCTGTGGTGTAATCGTTAGATTGCAAGAATATTCTGTTTGGGGGAGGGGGGATAATGCTCTAGATCTTGGCCATTTGGCCTTATCTTACCTCTGTTTTCCTGGCTTATAGAGGAGTTCTATTCTGGGGTGGGGACACCGTTAAGGTGAATTCATTTACCCTCAGATGGTAGACTGATACGTGAGAATGATGAAGGTGAAAAGCAGAGGGGACCTACAGTTTAACGTGGGTTCCGAACCACGGTGGGGGCCTGGCATTCCACCACACATTCACAAAGCGTGAGAGCGCACACTTTGACAGAGGTGAAGGAAGGGTTTGGCTATCGGATATATCAGTACTGGTACCGGGATTTGAGCCCTGGACCCCTAACACAGAGATCTGACACATTATCCCTAGACCGCCAGGTCCCCTGTGCAAGAATATTATAGTTTGACACCTTAGGCTACGGCCATACTTGCAACCTGGTCGCCACAGCAAAAACGCCGAGCAATGCAGAGCATTGTTTTATATGCAGGTGGCTATAATAGGCGACAGCTGCCTGACGACACTGACCTGGTCGCAAACGGGAGCGACTTTGGGTCTCCCATATAAATAACATTGCTTGACGTTATGGTGACCTGGTCGCGGCGTTTTTGCTGCGGTGACCAGGTCGCAAATATGGCCGTAGTTTTAGCTTAGTAGTTAGCACGTCCTCCTATTTATATTAGGATCCTGGGTTTGACTAGAACTGTTATGTCACCTTTTATTTTTATCTAATTGATTTATTCTAACCAAACTTTGGTACATAACGAGTAGATTCCAAGGATCCCTCAGGTTTATTTATTTATATAATTTCGTTCTCTTTTTTTTCACGCATAGAAGTGTTATAAGCTATAAGAGAATTAACGATTACGGTCAAGTAGAAACGATTAATTCACATTCTATTAATAAAGCTGATTTATTAAATTTTTACTAACTTTTAGAAAAATAAGGGGGAACTAAACGGGGTGGAATAAAATTAGTCTATTTTTTAAAAAAGGGGGAAAGCTAATGTAAAAGTTTGGGAACCTCTGGATTGAGCCTTTTGTGTCGAAAGTAATCATTAAATTATATATTATTTCGCAGGTAGCTTTGAATAACTTTCAAGGTAATAAAACGTCACTGATATATAAATAGCACACCATTGTATTGTTCTAGCTGGTAGTTGGACCTGATATCACTTATGAAACCTTTTGAGGTGAATGTGAAGCGGATATATTGTCTCGGAACGTTTACTTTTAACTCTTGACTAGTACTTTTATCGATAATATCTTGTTATCTTTGAATGTTGTTTACATTATAGTATATACATACCCTTTGATTTATTACACAGATGATTAGTTTATCAAAGGCTTGGGAACCATTCTTTGATGAGTCAACCACATGGGTGAGAACACAGATTAAGGTGTCAGTCTCGTCTTGTATGGTGTGTTAATGACTGGGTGGTTGAGATTAGAATCCCGGTCGAGTTTACTGAGGGTGTTTTTGTAAGTGGTTTCCCACTCTCCCTCCACGCGAATGTTAGGATATTTATTCTAAATGGTATATTAATTATCTTTGTCCCATTAGTGTAAATATACAGATAGCCTGTGTTGTAAAGAAAACACACACTTAAGGGAAAATATTTATATGGTTTCATCAGTTTATTATTTTAAGTTACCTTACAAAAAAAAATTGTTCAAGGTCACCAAAATCATAGGATCCACATTTACTATGGAAAGGTTATAAGCTACTTTTAAAAAAATCAACCAAATAGACAAATAAATTTATAGATTCCTCCAACTAAGATCCAGTCTGGCAAGAAATATATAATTTAGTAATGAGATCAGAAGTAAAACAAAAAACCCACTCACAGCCAGAGGATTAAAAAGAGAGAGAGAGAAATAAATGTTTTCGTGGGTGGGAGGAGCTGAGGGATAAAGGGGAAGAAGAGGAGGAACAAATAAATTCCCGACTAATGATGAAGACTTTAATTGCTCGATGGGGACGGCCCCGAACAGACACCTGAGATTAGTCATGCGGACGAGATCTACTGATTGGCTGCTATACAGGATGATACAATAATATGATACTTACTAGGATTACTATTATTTGTGCAACGCGTCTTACTTAGGAATGTGATATTAAATTAGAGGTAATTATAATTTTATCTTGTCTTGTATATGAAGAAAAAAAACCCAATACTGTTCTCAGATCGAAATAAAATAATCGATAACAGTAGGTATCGATTTGGAAAGAATACTCAGTGAATTTTATAAGAATACTAGCGGACCCGACAGACGTTGTCCTGCCCGAACGTTGGCTTTTCGTTTGGGTGGCATAATTGATTTCGATAGTAAAACAAATACTATGTGATCATCACAATTACAAAAGCACAATGAACTCTAATTAGTGAGAAACACAAATATTACAAATTCAGTGTTTGTCAAGACAACATACAAAATAAAACATCTATTCATTTTTGGAAATTAGCCCACAACTCCACAAATATCAGCTGTATCGAAAAAAGTTGCGAATCTTGCTTACAAATTTGTATGCCGGGTACAGTTAATTTTATTTGATTGATCCCCAAAAAAATAAATCATAGAACCCGATTGCAGTGCCACCTACCGGGTCCAATTGTGAATCCAAACCATCCACGGACTCACTCAAACACACACAAAAAATTTCATCAAAATCGGTCCAGCCGTTTAGGAGGCGTTCAGTGACATACACACGTACAGAAGAATTATATATATTAAGATAAGGTGGTCTAGGTTTTTTATGTACGAAAATGTTGGTAATATCTCCTTCAGAATTTTAGAACTTTCGTACCAATCTAGTAACAATAAATTAAAATTTGAATTATAATATAATTTTTTTATTCCGTATATTACATGACTAAAACTTTTTTTGATTGTGATATATATAGGGCCTACTTATTTGTCTAGCTCATTTTCAAACAAGTTGATAGAAACATATTCATCCTATCGGAGTGTAGGCTTATAAAGATTACATTACAATAAATATACCATAAACAAGTGATTGTTTATTTATATATCCATTTGATATCGGGATCTAAACATTCATACCTCATCAGTATAAATAGAAATCAAATATATCAAACAGATAAATGGACCGATGAAGCGCAAATACTTTCTCACTCCATTAACTAAAAATAGAGACATTTAATTATGGCTCGGAAGATGATTATGTGAAACAAATTTGTATACAGAACAATATTAGGAAAAAGAGCATCACATTTCACCATGGAAAATAACATTTCACTGCGCTATGTCAGGAGAAAATATTTATTTTAATTGCTTTGTCGCCGCCGGCTAAGCGCTAGATTTGCTGTCAACTTTTATTTTTGTAATTGCAACACTAATTAACTGCCTTTTAGATAATCTTTAGAATTTGTGTTCATTCATTTTAAAGATTTATTTAATATTCTATGCGAAATTGCAATTTTCTACCTCGTCAAGAAATAGTTTTTTTTTATTATTAGTTTTGTAGATTTCAAAAGGCCGCATCCGTTTTATCCAGCCATTAATTTGTAGTTTCTAAATTTAATAATTTTCTGATTATCTGGGGTGCATTAATTCTTTAAATTCCACAATTCATTTAATATGTATTTATAAGTTTATATCTAGGAAATTACTTGTTTTATAATACTATACTGTATTTTAAATAAAACCTTTTATGTCTAATAGCACAACAAATTTGTAATGGAAAGTATTCTCATATCTCAAAGAGTTGAAATGATATAATCAAAGTGGGAGATATAAAAGAACTTCTAAGTAATTTTCCCAGAACATTTAAGATGTTTTACATTAACTTTATTTATAACGGAGTATATATATCCTTACATGATTTATTAAGGTGGGCTTCACCTCTGACAAGACGTGAATTAATCACAACTTGTGAATGTGTTGAATGCCAGACCTCCACCGTGGTTCGGATCCCACTTTAAACTGTAGTTCCTCAATTTAATCTCACATTCACCCTACCATTTACACATTAGCGTAAGTGCGTACAACCCAAATGGGTAGTAAGACGCGGTGCGAATAATAATAATAATAATAATAATAATAATAATAGTAATAATAATAATAACAATAATAATAATATTATTAAGGTGGGGATGTAGGAAACTAGAGAAAAGCCAGTGTTTTTATAATTTTTATAGCAAAACATTTTGTTGGCCAAAAATATAGAGTTGGATTTTCTTCACATGGTTATATAATAACAGTTGTTGTTTTATAAATTAGACTAGAAAACCCCATCATTGGACACGTGGTCTAAATGACAGAATCAGCTAGTCTGGCTTGGTGGTCACGAGGAGGAACGGGTTGTAATCCCAGCCAATCAGGTGTACTGTGGGTGTTCTTTCCTAAATAGTTAGTTTCACACTTCCTGCCCTCAAATACGGTTATATTTCCTATACATTTGATCTTTCTCATCCCTATCTTACTAGCGTAACTAAAATTCGGAAAGCATGGATGGGTATTAATATGTGGCGCAAAAAAATAGCTTTGTTTTAATCGTATTTGAGGGTCACCTGCATCGGTAAGGACGTGTTTTAAATGTTAAAGTCGTTTGGTTTGATGGCTACGGGGAAGTTGGGGTTTTAATCCCGATTGGAGGGTTTTTCCTGAAAGGTTCCCCACCCTCCTAGCGTAATCCGTGTAAATGGAGGTAGACTTCCTCTCAATTTTGATTTTCTCTTTCTCTCTCCAATCCAATCAGTGAAAAAAAAAAGCAAATTGCCCAATACATTGTTTGAAAAAACACAGCTATAAATGAATAATGTCTCTAAGTAAAGGACGATTCCTAGATAGTTCAGTGGCTATAGCAGTGGCTTACAAATGTCCAGGTGTCATTTTTCAATTTAAAGAATAAGAAATAGTGGAGAAAGAATTCTAATGACAACCGCTGGTTTTCGAGCAGCAGTTTGACCAACAGCGGTGGCTAACAGCCATTCGCTTTCCTTAGAACCCACCAACTCAGGAGATGAATGGATCCCGCACGATTGCTCCAGATAAACTAACTTGAGACTCACGTAAACATAATAAAGGCTCGCAATAAGCAACACCCTCCATGTACACAAGTGTTCGAGCTGACCTTCAACTATTGACGGGGTGACGCCTTAAATCGTGACGGTACTCGATTCATCTCTTAAAAACTCGTTTTTGTTCTCAGTAATATTTCGATATTTTTAGTCGGTACACTACAAATAAATTACCGCTTTTGTAAAAAAAACAAAAACAGAAAAACTATAAAATAAAATAACATAACTAAATTGTTCAAATATTTTTGATGCCTAGTAATTTGTAATTTATAAAAATAAAAACGTTTTCTTATTTACCATGAAAAACTATATCCAGCTAACAATTTTAATTTCAATCTTAAATACCAATTTCAAAAAAAAAAAAAAATTAAAAATAATAATTTGTCGTAAGTAAATTATTCTTAAATTTATTTATTCCAGAAAAATAAGCAGATATTTAGTCAAACCAGGGAACAGATGATTGCGAGCCCCGTGATGTAGGATAAATTATTTTTTTAAAGTAAAGTAAAAAATTAATTGTATATTATAATTAATAAAATAATTACAATATGAATATAAATTAGTTAAATCACTTTTATATATAATATATTTTTTAAATAAATGTAATATGATTACAGTAAAGATATAAAAAATGTATATATTATATTTGAACATTTATAATTTTTGTGGGGAATAGAAATGAAGTTTGATTCAATTATAACGATTTTGTTTTAAAATTTTATGCCAAAAAGAGCATAAAATGTTAGCTCACATAAAAAAGTTGTTGGGGGGAAAAGCATCAAATGTTTCATTCAATTACTTTTTCTGAAAGTTATTTGTGTTGGCTGACGGGAAAACTAAAACAAAAGTGAATGCCCAAATGCTCCTCTCAAAGCTGTAGGTGCGTGGCCAACCCCCCACTTTTAGGCCTTAATTTTTGTGCCTGGTTTTAATATGGGAAGGCATCTACAGGGTGTTTAGAATATATAAGAAATTTACCCTTTTATATACAATTTTATCAAATTTAATTAAAATATAAGAGTATGTTACGGATTCCCTGGATGAACCTCGTGAACCCTACTTTGAGAATCTTTGGCCTACCTAGACCATGAGGCCACAGAAGTGGTTCGCGTGTATTTATATTAATAAAGTAGATATGTTTGATATGTAATTGAATATAAGGGGTAGCTCACCCGGATTTGCGTGAAGGGAAATTGGGGAATTGATTAGCCCCTTAATACGACCAGCTGGGATTTGAACATCTGATATTTCCGTCAGCAACAAATCAGACAGTAATAGATGAGAAATACATTTAGTTCACGTAACCTCCTATGAGGGAAATATGTTTGTTCACTGGTTATTTAAGAAACAATTTGGACCTTAATATAGGACGTTACCTTTTTCTGAAAATTCTTTCCTCTTCATGTTTCATAATTTAAACTCTAGTATGCCTCAAAATAACTTGTTTGCACCTTAAGTGGTGGCCGAAGCCTCCAAGGTGGTTTGTCTAAGTTTGAAAGGAAGGTCAGCGCTCAACTCCTGTAGGGTTATGTTGAAAGCGGTTTTCTACTTGTGATTTTAAGGCGGTTTAAACGTCTTCTTTCAACAAGATTGTGGGCATATTTCCTCCAACTTCCCCTCGTTAGAACCACACCTTAGATTGAGTCGTGACTTAAGATGGGGTGCTAGTGAGCGCGAGTTTAGGGAAGTATTTTTGAAGTTTTTATAGCATAAACATTTTCTGACCAAAATAAATCAAATATTTCTTCTATAGAAACATAGAGTTTAGTTTTCTGCACATGCTAATCTCAACAGTTCTTGAATATCTGTCAGATGTGCTCTGGAATTTAATGACAACTTTTTCTCTTCATTTAAAAAGTTTGTCACCAAATGCCACCATGCTCATGCCAGATATTCAAAAACTGTTGAAATTAGCACGTGCATAAAGCTAAACTCTATGTTTCTCTAGAAGAAAAATTTGATTTATATTTGCCAAAAAATGTTTATGCTATAAAAACTGCAAAACTAGCGCACTAAATTCGCACTCACTAGCACCCCACCTTAAGTGTTTTGCTGCGAGTTAAAAATAGAACAATAATTATTTACTAAATGGGAGGCAAAAAAAAATTGAATAGATAAACTTAATGTTAACCAATTAATAATTGAGATACATATATATTAAAAACTGCCAGCATACATTACTGAAATAGTGTTTATTAAATTACTAAAAAATATATCATTACAGTTTTAAAGATAATAAGCTTGAATAGAGATGGAATATATGTATAAATATCGAATTCTCGCATTCTCTTTGAATCGTATAGTTTTGTTTACAGCCTGTAATAATTAACTTAGAAGTACAGTACTTACAAATAAACATTACTTCAGAAAATACTGAGTCCAGTCTACCTCCCTTTGTTTATCCTTGTGAAAGACCAAGTATAGATTTCGGTAGTTATAAAATGTTCATCAAAACTGATATTTGAACCAAATAAGTCCCATAAAACACTAAACGGAGGAGTTACTGACTAAAGACCGGTACACACAGAACTCTAAGCTAAGCTATACCCTGATTTGGTTGGAAGGCCAATAGAAAAAATTCAAACATACTATTTTTTTTTTTGCGACAAACAGTGATATAATTTTACCATATTATTTGTGTTATTTTATAGGTATTGATATTATCTATCAAAATTGACACCTGCAGATAATATGACTTGATGTATGGATATAATAAAATTGTTTTAGTAACTTTAGTAATTAGCTTCTACTGTTCTTACTACAAAAATCATGCGATAAGCAATGGATTCTCTTTTCCATCCCGAATTCACTGTGGGTTCTTTCTGGTCTGTTCCAGTAAAGTTTAGTTATGGCTTGCTCCAAAATGTCTTATTTGAGTTCAGAGGATAGTAATGAGGAAGAAAATTAGCTGCTATTAGCAGCTGTTTTGGAGAAGATGAAGAAATTTTAGGAGGTGGAGGTATGACTTGTTCAATTAACGCTTCCATTTTAATATAAAAACCTTTATAAAATGTAAAACCTAAATAGAATATTACTTAAATACACGTGAAAAAAAAACTGAAAACAAAACTTCAACACTTCTTTGGTTATTTTCACCAAACCAGCACTGCGTCTGTTCAACACGGAGCCCAAGCTGTGCTATACGCAAGCACAACGTAAGATGGCTCAAGATGGGAGATGGAGAAATTACCCGGCGAGCAATCGGAAAAAATATAGCGTGGCGTAGCAAGGAATAGCTTAGCTTAGATTAGCTTTCTGTGTGAACAAACACAGTTAAATATACGGTACGCTATTTTTCTAGACAGTTAGCAGAGCATCTTAGCTTAGCGTTCTGTCTGTACTGGCCTTAAGATTGGATGTTGGACAGGTACGTACCTTGGTCTACGATCATTTAATGTGTAGCTAGATATCTCACGATTGTACATAATTAACTCGACACTTTTCATAAAGCTAAAAAATAAACTAAGATTAGTAAACAATGACAAAATACATTATATGTATTTTATGACAGTTAAAATTTAAGTCATCTGGCAAATGACAAAGGCAGAACCAACGCCATGGAATGTGAACATATTAGAGAATATCGGGACTTTTTTGAATATGTCGATAAATGATGTGCTTTATGCACATGCAATTTTAATTGAAAATTTTAGCAATCGAGAGAGAGAGTGAGATAGAAAGATTGTCTACCATCTATATCGTGTGGCATATACTAAGAGCAACTCCTTTCTTCACCAGTGAACCTTGTTACCCACCTTATAGACAGGCAACACTATAAGTCTCTATAGCAATCCATACACTAAGAGCAACTCCTTTCTTCACCAGTGAACCTTGTTCTCCCACCTTATAGACAGGCAACACTATAAGTCTCTATAGCAATCCATACACTAAGAGCAACTCCTGTCTTCACCAGTGAACCTTGTTCTCCCCTTACAGACAGGCAACAGTATAAGTCTATATAGCAATCCATACACTAAGAACAACTCCTGTCTTCACCAGTGAATTTTGTTCTCACACCTTATAGACAGGCAACACTATAAGTCTATATAGCAATTCATACATTAAGAGCAACTCCTATCTTCACCAGTGAACCTTGTTCTCCCCTTATAGACAGGCAACACTATAAGTCTATAAAGCAATCCATACACTAAGAGCAACTCCTATCTTCACCAGTGAACCTTGTTCTCCTCTTACAAACAGGCAACACTATAAGTCTATATAGCAATCCATACATTAAGAGCAACTCCTATCTTCACCAGTGAACCTTGTTCTCCTCTTACAGACAAGCAACACTATAAGTCTATATAGCAATCCATACATTAAGAGCAACTCCTATCTTCACCAGTGAACCTTGTTCTCCTATTACAGACAGGCAACACTATAAGTCTATATAGCAATCCATACATTAAGAGCAACTCCTATCTTCACCAGTGAACCTTGTTCTCCCCTTATAGACAGGCAACACTATAAGTCTATATAGCAATCCATACACCAGGCGCAACTTCTGTCCTCGTCAATGAACCTCACATTCAGACCTTGGTGGGCCAATCACAAAGCCGCTAAGAAACTTTTCTTAGCCTGATATTATTCTGACAATATTTATTCGTATTGAATATTTAACTAAGGCTGTATAAATTACCCCAGATAATATTCCTTATTAATATAACAACGTGATAATATTTCAAGGGCTAATAACCTATTCTAGTTATGTTCTAAAAAAACCCAACAAAATATCACATTTGATCAATTTCAAAGGTTCAGTGAAGTGAAATTACATAAAAAAGTGTAACCACATGCTAAATTTTGATTCATGTTGAGATAATCACATATTGAAAGGTGACTGGATATTTCCTCATTAAAATATATCAGTGCTACCATGTGAGTGAAGTAATACTTGAACGTGTGTAATGGCTACGACGATGTTAATGAAGATTTGGGTCGAAACAAGGCTGCTTTGGTTTCCATCCGAAAGTATAGATGGAAGATTCGGTGTCAGAAGTGACGCCCTTAATTAAAAGTAAAATATGTCATCACCTGCATGTGAATAAATGTAGTTTGTTGATCGAGGGATAACGTCAGTGCTGACTGATTATCTTGTAATGTGATTTTAGCCATCGTGTGCTCAAACGTTTTCAAACTTAATTACTCCCATTTAAAGACTGTAATAAAAAAAATACTCATCCGCCTCTTGGGAAAAATTTGAATTCAAGGGTAGAAGGTGCTTCTCACTGACTTCTTTATTTTTGATATTTTTATTCTATCATATAAGGTATAGAGAGAATTGAAGGATAAAGCAGAGGATGGGGCGCATTGGAAGTCTAAGATAAATGACAATATGAATGGACTTGTCGTAGGACAGAACACCCAAAAATAATTATTTATGAATTAATCAGTGTGTAATGAAAATATATTAAACATTAAAAACTAAAAAAAGAGTTATATTATATATTAAACAAGTTTGGAATATTTACTTGAAAGATTTTGGAAATACATTAAAAATTAAAAAAACAAAAAACACAAAGAGTTGTATCACATATTAATAAGTTTGGAAAATGTAGTTAAAAAATTAATGCTCCAAGTAAATTTGATAAGTTTGTGAGTTTCAAACTTTACATCTACAGGTTATATAGTTAGTTATCTATTGAGGAAAAATCATAATTTTAATTTAAATTATAAAATTAAGGCTAACTCATTGATAAAAGCTCTAAGAAAATAGTCAATTTAAAAAAGTAACTAAACAATTTTGTTCAACATTTATATCTGAAGAGTGATTAATATAAGTAACAAAATAATAAATTATGTATTTTTCTTAAGTGAGCTTATCTTAGGGTACTTAAGCAAAGATGTTTTAATAGACGATATTCTGATGGAGTGTTTCTTTAAAGGTGGGTTACTAACAGTCGGTAGCGTGTCTGAATACTGAGCTGAGGGTCTCGGGTTCAATTACCGGCATGACCGATAAGTTTATCATTGGTGAAATGGGGGTTTCCCCTTCCACAATGATGAATTAACGGTCAGTGTCTGGGTGCTGTGTCAGTTCTAGATTTAAATTGGTTTATAAGTCGTGTGCTGATATAATAATTCGGTACAGAACGTGCACGTTAGATAACTAAAAAAAATTACAAACACAAGCATACACTCTCAAGCACATTTTTGCAAACGCTTGCTTGGAGACAAAAAATCAAAACAGTTTGATATGCCACCAAGCATTTGCACAAGCCATCATTCATTCCCACAGGCACTCAAAATGCTTGCGCAAGCGTCATGATTGTCAAGCACGCTTGACAGTCTGTGGGCCCCTTAGAGTGTAGTTGGACGCGGTGCAAAAAATGAAAAAAGATGTGGTGTAAAGAAATAAAGCAAAGGTCAACAAGCCTGGACCTTTCTGTCAAAAGATGACCATGCACAGTCAAGTTAGTTACCAAACTGTGTGCCGACTGAAATATTCTTGTGTTTAAAAGTAGTCGCGTTAAATCTTAAAAGGAATTAACTGCCTAAAGGACTGTATAGATGTATACGGTTGTGGGACTGGAAGCGCCATGAAGCAACCGCATGGATATATGTCCCCTGTCAAGAATAAAGTGTATACAAGGATCCGCGTGAATTCGGGTTCGTTGGAGTCGAGAAAGTGTGTGTGTATCTTGCTATCTTAATTGAGTCCTCATTAACGAGTTGACTTCTGCTAGAATATATGAGGCTATCCGTCTAAAAACCGTTCATGTCCACTTTAAATTAGATATATATATAGTGGTCAACCCAAAGGTTGGTTAAGTCCTCAACAGTTCCACCGTCAGCTGTTAAGCCTAGGCAGCACTGAAGAGGCGTACTAGAGAAATGAGGCTTGAGGTATTTTCCATTGTTTTCCTTCCCTGAGATAGAAGATACTATTGCACAACTCGCAGTACGACAGGCACATTCCAAAACTAGCTCTCTCTTCTGTAACTGACTGGTGGGTTGCAAGATCATGTCTTGCGACTTCACTCGTTAGAAATTTTTCTTGCATGTTTAAAAACTAAGAGTCCAACTTGGAAAATATTCCTGATTTGAATTTTTCCCACTTTTCATAGAAAATAATGTAGGAATTAGCCGATATAATGTGACGTGGACAAGTGTTCATCAACCTTCAGGACACGTGAGGAAAATATTGATTTTAAAGGAAATGCAGCAAAATTCGGCAGAAGAAAAAATGGAGAATAGCTTATAGGCCTCCGACAAGGATGTAACAGCCGTTTCTTGGAGCAGAGTCAGGCATGAAAACTACTACATCGTCCTTATCTACTATAACTAACTTAAAGTAAGATCATGGTAGGAAGAAAAAAGTAAATGACAGCTCAAAACTACTTTCACGTCAAGCAATATGATCGTCAACTATCACATTTGTTAAAGCTCCAATACCTAAAAAAAACCCACTAATAATCTAGAATGTTATCAATGTTGACTGTAAAAAGTATGTTTGCTTATATTTGATAAAAGATGTTCCATTAAGGCGTTCGAAAGTTCATAACCACTAAAATGTAAGTTTGCCAGTCAACCCTACCCCGAGACACCTCCATCCAATTATTAACCTGACGTTCAACCTCCTTCAAATCCATTTTCACATTATCCTATCATCGGTGTCTTTACCTAAGAAGGTGTCTTGTTTCTTCCGGTTTCTCAACTAATATTTGGTGCACACGCCTGTCATCACCCATATGTGTTTCATGACCACTCATGTGATCTGCAACCTCCTCATTGCCCTTAATATGCTTGCGGATGCATAAAAACCATAAAATATCAACTATCAAAGATAATAAAATACATGTATAAACTAAAGCATCGTGTCAGTAGAATGAAACTTAAATATATTCAGTACACTAATATACAAATATCAGTCGATACTGACCGAGATACCATTATTAAAAATATGAATGTAGTGATTAGCTTTTTAAAAATAGGCTTAAGTATTTGGATAAAGATCCTTTTAAAAATAAACATTCTTTTGAGGCCTACTTTGATAACATTTTACTATATTAGTATTGTTATCATTGTTATTATGATTATTTTATAGATATAGTATTGATAATTCCTATCAAAACTAAGAGGTACAAATAACAGAACGTAAGAATACGTGAAAGTAGATCTAATAACCTTACCAACCCACTTTGGTGGCCGCATAGTCTAAGGCGCTACTTTCGTAACAGACTAGACTGCCGATGACCGGGAGATCGTGGTTCGTGGATTGTGGTTCCCAGTCGGATGTACTAAAGGTGTTTTTTCCTAAATGGTTTCCCACTCTCTTTCCATGCAAATGTGGGTACAAGTCCTTTCAAACGTTCCAAGTTTCTTGTTCCTAGCACATTAGAGTAGCTAGTAGGCCTACATAAGCGTATGACCCGAACGGATAGTAACATGCGGTGATAAAAAAAATTCTAACCTTTTTAGCTGTCTTCTATGACAATTGGACTGAATACAGTATGTCAAAATACAAGTTTTTCTAAAAAACATACATTTTTATATTTAGTGATGAAATAAAAGGTGGCTATATATTTTTTGTTAGTGAAGTGCAGCATTATTGTCGTCTTTCTGTAATAAGGTTATTTAAAAAAGTTCTTCATTCAGCGGACCCGTTGACCTAAATATTATAAAACCGCAAATAAATCATTTGTGTATTGGAAAATTAAAAACTATGTTTATGTCAATTATACTCTAAATTTATTAAATGTAAATATTAATAATTTTTCGTAAACTACATACTACATTAGAACCAAGGAACTGAGGACTGCAATTTTTAAGAACAAAAACCGGTACTAAAGAACCTAACCAACTCATCCTTGATAATTAAATGTTCGATATAGTTCAAATAAACATGAAGACGAGTACTCCTTATATTTTTAGGATGGATCCTTTTGATTTTCAAATCCTTATATCCATTGAATTTCGAAGGATATTTGAAATTCAATAATAAAATAAATGGTACGGCGCACCGCACAGACTTTCTCTCTCTTTCTATAAACTCGTAAGATTTCTGAATGGAATAATGTACATTGTATCATCACCACTCCACATAAGAACACACATTAAAATAATATACAATGATATAGAATCAATGAAAAAGAGGCGCATCTTTGTCCACCTAAGAGCATTTCAAACAGTTTAATGTCTTCCACAAGGGTCAACACTTCGTATTAAAATTTCGATTTCTGGTTAAAGTTTTAACATTTTATAAGGTGTTGCAGATCTTCAAGTCATCGCATTGATATTTAATTATTCATTTATACATTTTGACCAATAAAAAATGTAAATATTGACTATTGAGTCTAAAATGGAGATAGATCATTGC
>CABFWB010003665.1:41750-59568 GCA_902151455.1 Timema bartmani
TAATAATAATAGTAATAATAATAATAATAATAATAGTAATAATAATAATAATAATAATAATAATAATAATAATATTGCACGTCTGGACTACATCACTCGTGGCCCAGTAGTGGAAAGATTAGCCAGTACTAATGTACCGTTGCCCAGATGACGCCCGAATGTACTAATCGTACATCCTTGGAGGCTCTCTCAATCTACCAATGAGAGGAGGTTATTATGATTGTATGAGGGTGTGGAACCAATGGAAACACCTAACTTAAGCCTAATTAATCAAACTCTAGTGATCTTTGGGGTAATTCTCCTTCTGGGAAAAGTATCCACGGTACCAGGTGGGAATAGAGCCTGGTAACCCTAGACTCATAACCAGGTGCTCTAACCACTACACCACAGGGCCGTTTATCAACTATAGTAAGAGCACTGTATAAAGAATCGGTATTTGACCATTACAAAAGCTTTGAAAACAATTTTAATACTCTCATACGTCAAGAAGTCATGGAATCTGTAAATATCAGCTTTGATAAATAGCGTAGTACCAATGTAAATAAAATTAATTGAAATAATAACTTGGTAGAATGTTATCGATATTAACATAAAAACAAGTTTGTATTTTCTAAATTATCTTCCTAATGTGTTTTACGGTAGTTAGTAAATAGATACCTAGACTGACATTTTAGCAAAATATTATGAGTAAAATTTTTAAATTAGTGGTTAGGAGCCGCAACTTTTTGTACATTAATATATTGATTATTACCAATGCCAAAAAATACTACCAAAAACATAATATTTAATTATGTAACATTAGATATACTAGCTAATGCTACATAGTTACTACCCAACCCAAATAAACCAATGCATTTAGACATTCTGCAATAGTAGCACTAGCAATACTAGCTAGTTTAATTGAATATTACCCACTCCAAATAATACCGATACTCATAGACACCCTGCAATATCAAAGATTACAAACTTACTATGTCTAATATATGTGCTTTACTCACTCGTATCTTTTGGATTGACACGAGTTCCATGATCATCCTGTTCGCACCAAATTCTAAAATGAAGAGAAGTCCTAACAAGCTATGAATGATGCAGCAACAAGATGTTCCAATAGAGGGATCCTGAAATGCTCCGATTGGCCCGGCTGGGCTACAAATTCATCAAGCCAAGTTAGGCAGCTGCTAACAAGAGAGTGCTATTAGCAACGTACTAGCCGTGTGGCATTGTAATTTTAGTATTAAAAACTCCTACCTCTTTACCCATCAACTAGACCTAAATAAGGAGGGAACTCAGTAAATATGGTTGACTATTGCACCCGATACTTCCACGAGAAGTCCTGTTCTGGACTTGTAAATAATCAGCTAGCATAGTGGACTATTATATCCGACGAGAGGTCCTTATCTAAACTTGGACGTAATCACCCCAGAAGGGCAATTTATAAAATTTTTATTTTTTAAATGATTATTTAAAATGTAAACGACCTTTAATGGGTTTGAGTGTTTGAACACTTAGATTAATTAAGTGATTGAAATCATTCAATGTAGGCGTCTGTAATTTTTCACTAGAAGATTTATTTTTGAAAGTACATTTGTGTTATGGAACACTTGATGTTTCCTTTTGCCGCTTAGGCTTAGCCACTTTTGATTCTTTTTCTAGCTTGGTATATTTAGTTTAAATATAAAATATTATTGCTCTTGTGGTTACCAATAATTGTTTAAATTCTATAATTTGATAATGTTTCTTTTATAGGTAATATTTTGCAAACGGATTTTCTTTGAAGAAAATATTAATGTAATTCATTTTTGTTGGTTTATTAATTTTTTAACTTTAACATTTACCGATTCGTTTAGTGAGAAATTAAGAGTATTCTAATGTAATATTGCTTTAGTTTCTATTATAATATTAAATATTAACAAGTTGGAATCTTATCGATTACTTCAAAAGTGGTTGAAGTAATAGTCCCACAAAAATTTGAGTTTGTCAGGAAGTCAAACCTTTGTTCTGTTTATTGGTATCATAATTTATATTTAAATTAAAATTTAATCTTAAAATTTAAATTTGTTTAGTCTGAATTCACAATGGTGATTCAAGCGCGCTGTTAACCATTAAGTAAGGTTGCCAAAGCTTTAATGGTTTAAACTATTTTATAAATATCAGAATGTATATTTAATTTAAATTTAATCTAAAAATTTTAATTTGTTTGGGCAGAATTAACAATGGTGATTCAGGAACGTTGTTAACCATTTAAAAGAGACTCTTTAAGATCTTTATTATAATATTAACTATTTTGTTTATTAATGGGTCTCTTCCAGACTAACTCAAATAAATGAATAATTTACTTTGAGATTGTGAAATATACTCTGAAATGTACTGCGCAAGTGCAGTCTCTGCCATATTTATATGTTTTTCAACACTCTTCAGTTTGCTTTGTGAGGCCATGTATTTTTTGTTCACCTCTGTTGTTTACCTTGAATAAATAATTCAAATATTTCTTAAACTTGCAAATTTCCTAATTTCTGCTATAATAATTTCCTTAGATTCCGTCCACCCTCTTTTAGTCTATTGTGGCCATAGCTATAACAAGAAGTGGCCGGTACAGTTTTTAAAACAGTACATAATATTTCTACCCTTATTTTGTAAGTGATTAACATTTTAAAGTAATAAAATATGGCACAGATATGAACATATGATAAATAAAATAATCCTGTTTACTTCACATTTGTATTTGTTTTAAATAATCATTGCCAAATTCCTAAGAGTCACTTTTATTTAAATAGTTCTCAGTCCAACTTAATGAGTGAATGGTGTTACGCAGGGGAAGTTAGTGGCCTTGTGAAGTTCCTTTGTACCAAAGGTTTAGTTCCTTCCTCATAGTTTAAGGCAGAGTCTATGATGGACGTGTAGTTTCAAATCCATTTTAAAGGCAACAAGATGAAAGGAGTGAATTTTAAAGTGATGCACTAACCTGGGGCCTCGATGGAAATCCACTCAGTGGAAAACCTATCCAGTGAAGTTGGTCGTGTTGGAACCCTAGGCCTTTCGTGTAAGAGGTAGGCTCGCTAAACACCCATATGATCCCATTTTCATATGAAGAGTCTTTTAAAATACAAACATATTTGGATGTGGTCATAAATGATTACCTTTATATATATGATCAGTGTTTTAATAGGCAGGCTATAGATACTAGCTATAAATTCTAGCTATCAAAAGTGACAGCTTAATATCACAAGACTTGACTTATGAATACATGAAAGTATATAGTCGTAACACTAAATTAGACTGTATCACCCCCTACCAGTCAAAAGTTTTTTAGAGAAGTGTGTAAAGCGCGGAAACTAGCGCGTCAATTTTTACGAGTCCTAACAGCCGCGTCAACTCCTAGGAACATCCAACGAACACGTACACACATTAAAATTAAACGCCATCAAAAGAGGAGGAAAGATGAAAGAAAGTATCAATAGCAGTTTGATTTGAAACTCAAAATGATTCATTGCCTACCGTATTTTTCATTCGATTGTTGAGTAAAATAAACATTACCGTTGTTAAGGTGTTTTTATGTCTTTTTCACGCCAATCTCATTATTTACGAGCTGTGTTATTGTTCGCGTCTGTTATTCTTTTTTCTTTTGTTGGAATGAAACCATAATGCACCGTCCAGCTTCACACTTGGGTAGAGTTGGCACAGTGCCAGCGTACTCGACACTTATTTGGGAGGACCGAGCTCGTTTCAAGGCTGGCCGCACTAAGAGTGTAAATTGTTAGTGTTAATTCTTCTTCATACGAATACTGGTGCATATATAGGGTGTATACACCCTATTACTCTTCAAATCCCGATTACTTTTAACATACCAAGCCGATATTGTAGAACAACCAACGTCAACTAATTCTCAGTTTTTGAAATAGGCAACACCATCAAATGGGTAAGGACACTCACCATTGCTTCTGGGCATGGTAATAAAAGACAAAACATGCACAATCAAAACACTAATTATTTTTTTCCTGGGAAAAGAGTTCGGTTTATGAATATGGTAAATTTTCAAAACGACCACAGTGGCTTTTAAGATATAGATGATAGGCTGATAGTAATACGTTGCATTATGATAATCTGTCATGACGGCAGTCAAGGTTATACAGGTAGCGTTAAATCTTATTACGGGCTCATCAATATCCATAAGAGGATTTAATATGTTATACCAAGTATCCACATAAAAATAGATTTAATAGACTGCCCAATTCGACGATGTCACTTATATCGCAAACAATATCTCCTACGACCTTTATTGTTTTGCATTTCAGCTTATTCTTTTATAAAAAATGGCGTTCTGAAGTGAAATTGCACAAATTTGTATACAGCCAGTGTATTATAATTCTTTTAGGCAAATAATACAAATTATTGCCTATTAGTTCCTAAGACCATCTTCATCATGAGCTACAAATAAGTAATCGTTACTATACCTGATCTTACAACACGTGTGGATCAAGTGAACTTGTCGCGATTGAGATCTGAGATCTTAAAATAGCATTGAGGAATAATATTGAGGCGCAGTTCCTCAGTTGGCTTAGCTCCCTCCCCGTCTTGGACCAACCTGACTATAGACGAGTTTGATGTCTTAACCCACGTGACCACTTGTACGGGCTAATAAATCTAGTTTAACATATTCAAAATACATTACTTTTGACAAATATCGATATAGTAGTAAAAATTACATATTTACAATATCTTGGTCAGTAATAGAAGCAAAATATATATAACATTAGGTAACTAACTGTTGCAGCGTTGATTGCAAGTTATTGCGCTAAGATTTATTTGAAGATTTATATTGAGCACATTTTGTCCGCCATACATCCTTCCTTGTGCAGGTCCCGGGTGAAAGTAGGGGTAGAGGCTGACGTCACCGTTCATGGCTTGGATTCAAGTCCAGGCATATTAAGGTGTGAAGAGGAACGTTTTAAGCAGTTGAGTGCCAGTTATAGCAGTACTTTACCCCGGTCCCTGAGCTTTATATCTGTAAAAATGAGCTATTTAACCATAATCCTTAAACTTACGCTAGTCCCACGATTTACAACTGATTACACTAGATTCGTGATTATCCGGCCCGGTTCTTGAGTGCATTTTAAAATAAACAAATCGGTACATATCCACTAGTAATAAAAAATATCGCAAACGCCTTACAACTGTTACATCGGAGACAACAAAGCATAATTGCTACGCATGCGGTTGGCACATAATACAGTCCTGTTGCAGTATTTGTCGGTGCAGATAGCATCACTGTTTTTATCTGGCTGGAAACAGAAGCTGTGTCAAGGGAGGTGTGTTACGAGGCGTAGCTACATGAGGCAAACCCATACTTAAAATTATTACACTTGTATTTCGTATTATCCGGTTTTTACTCTCTCCGGCCCGGAACGCCGCCACTTTAGGCCGGATAATTGTGACTCCGGTGTATTAAAATCCTTACCGAACTAATAATCTAGAGATTTGTTAAAAGCCTGCCTTTCTAGCGCGGTTTCAATATAAACAAATATGTTCTTGTAATAGCACATAACGCTTTCAGATATGTTTGAATCTAATGAATCTCGAGTAACAATCTTCTGGATGTAACGTAAAAATAAGATGGCGGTCAACCTTACCAGATCAATCGAATGGGGTTAGTGGGGGAGGAGGGTGAAATATATCTCCTTGGTATTTTATAATCTGTATTGTTTGCAAAGTGAATCAAGTTTAATATCATGGGATCCTGTCCACACTTTATCTCGAGAACTAATCTCGTGGACATTGTCCACTATCGACGGCCCTTACCCGTGCAACATCCACAATGAACCATTCTTCTTCATCATAATAACCATTGTTTTTATGAGAAGAGGAACTCGGACTACAAACCAAGCGTGGGTTTTTATTCTATCCTCTTCCCCTCCCACATTATATTATCTAAAATAATAGTTTGGGCCACAAAGTTTCATTAGAATGTAATTTGCTAAAAGGACTAAAACATTGATTGGCCCTTCAAGCTGACGTCATTGGCTTATTTCCCATTGGGTGCTGTATTGTGGTGATTGTTTACATCAGTGGTTTTAAACCTGTAGCGCCCGTATCCCTGGGAGAGTACCGTACTTGTAGAGTACCGAGAGTACTGAGTGCGTCACATATTTATTGGGTACGCAAATATTATTTGGTAATCGTGGTGGGTTTTTTTCGCTCCAAAATAACCTAACTTGTACTTTAAATGGGTGTTTACGAGGGAGGGGTGCGGAAACGCTAAAAGGTTGAAAACCATTAATTTATTTAATCGTTTGTGGTTAGTGATTTGGGAAAATTATAACTTTTTTAAAATCATCACGTCTTGCTAACTGTTCAGGTTTTACGCATATATGATAATTACTCTAGTGGGGTAGGACTGAGTAAGGAAGCATTTTAGAGGTAATCCACCCACATTTGTGTGAACGGAGAGTGGGAAAACATTTGGGGAAAACCACCCTCAGTAGATCCAACCGGGATTTGAGCCCTGATCTCCCCCTCATCAAAAGGCCAGTTTAACACAAGAGTGACGCCTGTGACAGTTCGTCCATTAAAGCGGGTATAAATATAAAGGAGGCGAGCACAAGTCTCAGTTTGCAAGTAAAGGATGCTTATAGCTAGGACCTGAAGGTACAAATTTGCTAAGACTAGACAAGTATTTAGTCAGTTGGACTAGTTTAACACAGATGAGTCTCTCTAATTTCCATAACAACCCTCGGTGTGTGTGTACTCATACATTGCATGACTAAAACTTTATGGCCCCAATATGCCATGTAAAAAACCTTTATATTTAGTCAAATATAACTAAATTAGTGTGATGTCTCGTGACGATAAACTATTTAAACACGTAAATAGTCAATCGTAACGATAAACTAGTTATACACGTAAGTAGTTTTTATCGCAAAAAATATTGCTATAAGAGAATCTTTTTAGTTTTGAGAGCTTCCTTCTGAAAATGGAAGAATGCAGCTAAGACATTTTTAGAAAATTTACTTTCCACCCTCGGAGAAAGAAGTATTGTAATCGTAAAAAGAAATTGAACTCAAGATTTTGGTAAATGTTGACGTTTCATGACCCTCTGAAACAAAAAAGGTTATTTTCGTGATGCCGTTTGTTAGTCCGTTTGTCTGTATCTCTGACTAGAACCGAAACCATTTTACCGATACATTTAAAACTCGATATCTAGGGTTTTCGTAAGGTTCCCTCTAGGGATTTTGGAATAAGATATCAAACCCTAAAATGAAGGGTAGTTTACTGATGGGTAAAAAGAGAAAAAAAAATTTTTCTTGGAATACGCTGTGACAGTTTTGATTTAACTTTGTAGATATACACAGTTTAACATTATAAACAAAATGGCGTTTTTTCGTTTTCCCATGAAAATGACTTTAAGGGTACCTTATATAGTCAGAAACTTCCAATTTTGACAGTATTTCCTCAAATATTTGAGATAATAAATATTTCATCATTGTAAAGTGGTACTAACGGGGTAGTGATGTGCAATATAAGGAGCATACCTAGTGGGTTCAACCTATTCCCTCCTAATCAATCCTAATAATACCTCCAAGGGGTGTACTCAGGTATCTGAGTAACATGGTGGAGGTTGGGTTGTTAGACAAAGAAGAATGCAAAGAGTATGAAACGAGGAGGGTAGAAGGATATTGGAGCTATGTGCAAGAAATAAAATGAAAGTGACAAACAGCTGGTATAAGACGAAAAAAGAGTCATAAAATCATTAGATACAGTTGGTGCAGGAAGCAAAGGTCATTGATAACTACTTTTTCATGGATGAATAAAAGAAAAGGCAGACAGTAAATATCAACGTAATAACAAGATACCAAGTGTGTCCTTAGATAGTGAACACAGATTGTTTGTGGCAGATATACAGGGATGGAAATGTAGGGAAAAGGTAGTAAGTCAAGAAAGAAGAATAAGGGTGTGGAAGCTAAAAATTGAAGAGGAAAGAGAGCTTTAACGAGGAAAGGCAAGAAGATTAATGCCCAAGGTTGAGTTGCAAAGTGTAGTAGTGGAATGGGAAATATTTAAGAAGAGTTTGGTGGGAGCTGCAGAGGAGGTATGTGGGAGAAAAAGTAGTAAGAGTAAGTGGAAGGAGACACCCTGAAGGAACGGCAGGAAGTAGAAGGCAGTGGAGGAGAATAATAAAGCATTCAGAAGGAGTTTCAAGAATAGGAATGAATAAATAGGTGAAGAATATGGGGAGAAAAAGAAAAAACTAAGATAGTGGTACGTGAAGGCAGAAAGAATTGAATGCAAAAATTGACAGAAATGCTGGATTGAAAATCGTAAGTAAGTAGGAAGGTGTTATTTAGCTAGGTAAGAAACAGGAGGATGGAAACAATACAAGAAGTTAGAATGATGAATGAAGAAGGAAAACGTTGCAGACAGGAGAGGAAGAAAAGGAACTATGGATGAGAAATTTTGAGAATATGTTCAACCCGGAAGAGGAAAGCGATAGGAGTGAAACAGGGGAGCAGGAATAAATAGCAGAAGAAGAGGAAAGAAGTCCCACGTGGAAAAAGGTGGAGAATACTTAATGATGAAACAAGAAAAATCACCGGGTGGGGACAAGCTTTCAGTGGAAATGATTAGAGATACAGGTAAAACAGGTATACAATGGTTATACAGGATGCTGATAATGATTTGAAGGGAGGAAATGGTACCGTACGACTGGAAAAAGGGAGTTGTTGTTCCTATTTTCAAGAAAGGAGACTGGAGGAGGTGTAAAATTTATAGGAGATAATGCTGATGTGCCACTGTACAAAAATATATAAGAAGATGGTGGATAAGAGAATAGGGAATAAAATGAAAGGAAGATGGAGAGTGGAACAACACGAATTTAGGGAAATGAGGTCAACAATAGACTTAATATTTACCACTAGATAGCTGATTGGAAGATAGTATGAATTTAGAAAATACGTGGTAATGGTATTTATGGATGTGACGAGGGCATATAATAGCGTGAAAATAAATAAAGTGTGGAAATCAATGGAGGAGGTTAAAATGAAAAGGGGAGTTATAATGAGAGTTAAAAACGTGTAATAGGATAATGGGAGTTGTGTTGAGACGGAGAGTGGGAGGACGGAGTGGTTCCAAATAAAAAAATATAGTGAAGCAGTGGAACGCTCTCTCACCACTACTATTTGTAATGGTAATGGAAATGATCATGAATAAAGTGGCAGGAAAACTATGGTAGGAGAGAATAAAATCCATGATGTTTGCTGATGACTTGATGGTATGGAGGGAGAAGGAAGAGGAAGTAGGAACAGCTACAGGAATGGAATGAGAAAATGAAAGAATGTTGAATAATATTTAGCATGGTGAAATATGAAGTGATAGTAATGACAAGGAAGCGGATAAGGCCAAGTAAAGCTATTAGGTTGAATGACGTAGAAATAATAAAAGTATAGAAAGTAAAATATTTTGGAAGCGTGATTAAGGTGAAAGGTGGAATAAGAGAGGAGCTAATGAAAAGAGGACAGCTGGGGGAGTTGTTCTAAAGGTGTGTAAGAGACCTGCTATGGAGAATAGATATTCCCTTGGAGTGTAATGGAGTGTTGTACATGGCGTACTTTGTATCCATTGTCACATAGGAAGCAGATACATGAACATTGAATGTAGGAGAGAAAAGGAAAGTGGAAGCCATGGGAATGAAGCTTGTGAGGAGCATGTTAGCTTTAACGAGGAGAAGCAAGATTGGGAATGAAGCTATTTGAGAAAAAGTGGGGGTACATGGAGTAGGCCTACACTATATGAATAAATTAAGCAAGACCGAGATGTTAAGTGTATATAATAAGGATGGAAAAAGAGGATGCCAAAGAAAATAATGGAAATAAAATATGTAGAAAAAAGTCCTCAAGGGAGGCCAAGAAAGATAGTGGAGTAGCAGATAGCAGAAAGTGTGCAAATGAGAGAAGAGAAATGGAAGCAATTAAAGAAGGAAGAATGGTTTAGGATGGAGGAAGATGGAGACATTTTACTAAACAGACCCAGTTACAGACTGAAAAAAGTGTATTATGATTAAATATGTAGCACTATTAAACATTTAAATTACCTAAGTTGACATTAATTTTTATAAAACCAATAGTTTCTGAGATAAGAGAAACTTTTTTTTTTGTATGGACACTTTAGAATTTAAATATATTGCGAGTTTTCAGTAAATGTCTCTATTTTAAGATAAACTTGAAATTGAGAATAAAATATGCAATAAAATAGTTAAAACACCCTTTGCTAATTGCATATTATAGTTCATTGCAGATAAGTTTGTCCAATTCTAAGGCATGTTTGACGCACAGTTGCGTCTTCACAATGGCCACTTATCGACGTTGCTTATCTGTGACGTCACGGCAGGTCAGGTTAGAATTTCCCATGTTAGTGAATTTACGTTTTATTCAGCGAGTTTTAAATATATATAAGTTGAAACATAAACTATACATTCTTTAATAATCTTAAAAATGGTCCTATAGTGTCACAACATTTTTATTCGTATATTTAAGTAGTTTTTTGTAAACATATTTTTATACACCCTCTACAACTTAAGCTATTTGCCTTGGTCATGAAAATGACATGTAGGAATATTTCTGCCAGGATGTAGATTAAAAAGTTGAGTGATTGCATTGGTTCTTGAGTAAGAAACAGGAAAAGGATAATTTTAAAAAACAAGTCAATGTTTCCAACGTGCAAATAGTATAGTGACTGTGTAAACTCGTCGAAGGAAGAGGGGAAGTGCTTTCAGTTGATAAAAAGAGGCCTCGCATGGTGAAGTGCTCAATTTATTCCCTCTATTTCTATTTCGTACATTGGTGTCTTAAGTGTGTAGTGCTTAGACTGTTTAGGTGCGTCAAATTAAGATGCAACCAAACCGTAAAATAGCCTCGAAATTTCCAAGTAGGCAATTTCGTTAAAAGCTCATCTCACAGTCGATTAAATTTGGGTACAACATTATGCTTGATTCAGAAAAAGATTAGATAGTAGCAACATTGAGGCCAGTTTAGTAATAATTTATTTCATTTTAAGGTATATAATTTTCAATTGTGTTATATTTAATTTAAATATGCTAAGGTAGTTTGTCTGGTCTTATTTCCAATCCTTTCTAAAATATAATATGAGTGTATAAAACCGTACGATGATGTTCGTTAAGATGCATTGCCTTCCTACGTTAATTGGTAACTGAAATAGGAGTACAAGCGAGTCGAGAAAATCGACGTTGATATTTTAGTTTTCTGTTGGGAAATTGTTTTGTTTTCTATTGATTAGCAAACTTAAGAGCCAAAATAATCATCACCTGATTCGGTGACCGCATGGTCTAAGGTGTCACTATTGTTTTAGACAAGATTGGCGATGACAGGGAGATCGGGGCCCAAACCCCCGCGGTTTGGTGTATTGAGGGTGGCTTCTCCAAAATGGTCTTCCCTCCCAACCACCATCGTAAATGCGGGTACACTTCCTTTGTATTCAACCTTCCTCATCCCTAACTCATTAGCGTAATTTGTACATATGCGTATAGTCTGAACAGGTAGTAAGACTTGGTGCTTATGCTCACTTTCACTCTTCACCTACAACGACCCTTTGTCATGTCAATAAGAAGAGGGGAAAGAGAACTACGAAACTTCTTGTCCCAAGGTAAAGAGAAAGACGCGCTGCTAGTTCTCAAATATCTTAACATTTTCTGTTGTGAGCTTATCAAAAAACTGCTTTATTTGCTATACAGTTAGAGGAAAGTTAAATCTAGAGCCCTTTCTCATTAAGCCTAGTCTCATAGGTCCGCGAATATGTTTAGAAAAATCGTTAAAAATGAGCTAGTGTCACACTTTCATACATTTGTTTATATTAATAAAACTCAAACTATAGAATTGTTAAGGAAATAGAGCCCTTTTGGAATTTTTTGACTTTACTTTGGCCTGAAACATGTTTTTAAATAACGCATCATGGGATTAAATATTGCGTCAGAGCTGAACGTCTGAGGGGTAATTTCTCGCTTTCTGAAGCAAACATTTTCATCGTTATTAAATAACCTTTAAGCTTACTGAAGTTTTATTACGTCTATTTTTTTAGCATTGCGTTTAGGTTGTACGCTAGTTTTACCATTAATTCATTAAAACCAAAATAAATATGGTAATATGTTTTAAATATCAATGAGCCACTTCGGTGACCACATGGTCTTAAGAGGTGCCTTCCTCGTGAAATACTGGAATAAAGATGATGGAGAGATTGGGGCTAGAATCCTAGTCAGGTGTAGTGAGGGTGTTTTTTCATAAATGGTTTTCTGATCAAATACGGATAAACCTCTTTTATAATTAAACCTTTTTCATCCCTAAAAAAAATTGCGTAATTAATAAATGAGTGTACAAACTGACGTAGAGCCAAATAAATAAATGGTACGGAACTCTGTACGGACTTTCTAGCTTTAATGTTTAAACATGGAGATATTTACTCAAAGCTCGTAATTATAAATAATAATAAAAAATTATATATACTTGCAAACCCAAGCATAAAATGCACTATACTTGCGTAAAACATTTTTTGAGTTTTGGTTTTAAATTTTATAATTTTATTTAAAAAAAATTATGTCCTCATTTGTATTTTCGGACCAATAAAAAAGATCGATATTGGGTCCACAAGAGTTAAGCCTTCGTATTAAAATTTATACTCCTGCTTAAAATTTTAAAATTTTATTAGATGTTGCACATCTTCAGGTAATCATATTGCTATTAAATTCTTTATTTATAAATTTTGACCAATTAAAAATGTAAATATTGACTATTGAGTCAAAAATGAAGGAGATGGATCATTGTTGTGCAAACATTTCTCCTAATAGGTTAAAGGAAAAATAGCATAAAGCTTTAGAGAGATTTACTTATATTTAATTACTCTACGGCATTAGATAATTATTGCGTTAAAACATAAGTAGACTAGTATCTTTCTAAAACTAAAGTTTACAAAATTGTATTAATATATTGCCAATATCTCAGAAACTATTGGTTTTATAAAAATATATTCAAATAAAAGGTTTTTATTTTTAATAGTGCTACAATTTTGCGATGATAAGTTATTTAGTATCTCAATTAATTGCGGAGGTATGGAAATTTCTGCTTCTGTAAAGCACCCTTAAAGTTATTTTCATGGGAAAATGAAAATAGCCATTTTGTTTATAATTTTAATCAACACCTATATACAAATTTTAATCTCTTTTCGTCCTTGATTAAACTACTCTTAATTTTAGGGTTAAACAGACACATAGACAGACGGCGTTGCAAAAACAAATTTTTAGGATTCGGGGGGTCATGAAACGTTGACATCCATCAACATCTGGGGTTAGGTTTTGTTTTTTTACGGTCGCAGTACTTAACCTTTAGTGTTCGAAAAGTTAAAAAATATATTTATTTCCGCTTAGCTTGAGAATTATTGGTTTTATAAAAATATGTTTCAAATAAAATATTTGTATTATAAATAGACCTGAATATTTGCAACGATAAGTAATTTCATATCTCAAAAAGTTTCGGAGATGTGATAAAAAAAAACGAGATTTTACGCGTCAGACCGGAACCCTTGAAGTCATTTTGCCTGAAAAATAAGAGTAGCCATTTTGTTTATAATATTGATTAGTGCTTATAAATGAAATTTGATTAAAACGGTTAGAGCTGATTTTGAGAAAAGCTATTTTTTCTATTTTCACTCTTCAGTAAACTACCCTTAATTTTAGGGTTAGATATCTAATTCCGAAAACGCCTCGGGGAAAACCTATAAGAATCCTAAATACCAAGTTTAAGCACGATCGGTAAAATAGTTTAGGCTCTACTCCGAGGTACAGACAGACGGAAATTCAAAAACAACTTTTTGGGATTTGGGGGGTCATGAAACGTTAAAATTCATCAAAATCTCGAGCTCAATTTTTTTTGACGATCATAATACTTTCTCTATCTGTAAGATAGCGAGAAAGTAAAAATATATAATTATATTAATTATAATATTTGAGGTCTCCAGCAATGTTAATTTTAGGAAAAAAAATTGTTAATAACCCACACCCCAATAAAACGCAAAATATAATTCAAAATTCAATTAAAAACCCTCGAGGTTGGGATGTACGAGATGTGATGAAAGGTAAGTATTTTTGCAGATTTTACACCAAAACTTTTTTTGGCTAAAATAAATTAAATATTTCTCCAGTACAAAAATAGAGTTTAATTTTCTTCATACGGTCAAAGATGTTCTGGAATTCAATGAAAACTTTTTCTCTTCCTTTACCAATTGTTGATATTATCATGTGAAGAAAATTAAACTCTATATTTGTACTGAAGCGATATTTTATTTATTTTGACAAAAAAAAAAGTTTTTTATTTAGAAAACATAAAAAAAAACTGACTTTTAATCTCTTCCCCTCCATCCCCACCTTAAAGCCATTTCCCATATTTACGGCTTGGGATGTGTCCCAAAGTTCTTAATGGAGTTAACAATAACCGATGGCGCATATCTAGCAGCACCCGATTCCGAATCGCACTTGATAACGATCCACTCCCAACGTCTTGAACAACATTGTGTGTGTTGAGATAGCGTGAGGGGTTTGGAGGGGAGGGATTCACCAGAATCAGTGTGCTAGTTGAGGAAACCGCGCGCGACGTTGTATCCGAGGCTCGTAATTGGCTCCTTCTAGTTCAATTAACTAAACTACTGTAACTTTCCTTGTTTCCAGGCTTCAGGAGAGTCCAGAGCTACTTCTCTAAGAGCACACACACACACACACACACAACACACACACACGTGCGCACAAGTTGCCACAATGGGCGAAGTAAGCTCCCCCTTCTAAAACTCAACTCTAGTTTCTCTTGGTTTAAAAGATTTACAATTAATCCACCTGAAACACACACTGAACACACTAACTCTCAACCGAGCATACACAGCTTCGGTACATTTTCCATTTCTTCTTTGTCTCTTTTTTTTTTACTTTTCCCATTTATACGTCTTGCCACAACCATCTATTTACCCTCACCTTTGCTTTATTTAATCTCTTTTCTCTATGTCTCCACTTTACTTTAATATTTTAGTATTCCACCATCCTAATAAAACTTCTTTTTCAACCGATTCTCAGACCAATCTCTCTACATCACTTCCAAAATTAATATTATATTTTACTTAATACCTTTTGTTTTTCCGGTATTTCTGTTCATTATTAAGGATCTGCGAGGCTTCGATAGTATCGACATCAATTCGAATTTTATATTATTCGATTCAACAGTTCGACTCAAATCATACTAGAAAAAAAATCTATGTGGTTTTATACCATTGCAAATCCCACAATGTGCTTAAAATATTTTAATATATTTTTAATAACAATTCTTGTGAGGTAAAGTAAGTGCTTATTAACTATTACCATTTTGACCGGAAAATAAGCAGCACTTTTTTCTTAATAACAGCCATCATAAAACAATCGTATACCCTATAATACGTAACAAATGTGCTATCTTTGAGGACTGAGGTTACAGGTTGAAATAGTTTGTAATCTCAACAGATGGTACTCTAGTGCTTAACTTTGGTGAATTATTGTTGCATGGATATATTGAAGAACTTACATTTAAACATGATAACTTAAAGGGACTAGGGCCCAAAACTAATTTATTGTTTTTTATAATAAGAATTATTTTTTATTTAACGCCATAATTTTAGCATAATTACTCGAGATTCACGAATAATATTTTCTTCGATTCGAGACTCGATTCAAACTCAAAAAACCTGCTTTGCAGATATCGATTCACTCACTATGCATTTATTAATATTCTTTAAACCTCTTTTAATGTTTTTTTTCTACTATTTTTTAATAAATTTTCTCCTATATGATCTCTCTCTCTCTCTCTTTCAATGTTTATTCTATGACGCTATTACTTTTATAATATAGACTAGCTTCTTAAGCTCTTTAAGGGTTTGTTTCGCATCCCTACAGTACTTTGTTCTCTATGCCATTTCCTTTATTCTTCCAACTTTTCTCTCTCTTGTTTTTTATGTAATTCCCATGATTCTTACTCTCCTTAGGCGTGGCTCGCTTTGTCTCCGCAATCCTTTCTTGATTTTCCCTTTCGCCTTTACCCACTTGTTCTCTCTTGGTCAATTCTCCTTCCCAGAAACTTTATCCTACTTGAGTCACTACTGCCATACGCAGTTACTACCAAAGTTACGAGACAATTACCGGGGTAGACTAAGTTTGCTCCTCTTCATTCGAGTGGCCGCTGAAACAACTGAGCTATTTGGCAGAAAGGGAAGTTAGCGTTACGTCCAGTTCTTACCGCAGTTTCTATTGGCCCCATTTACTAGCGAGCCACTCCGGTCGAAATGAGCTTAGTGCCGGATACCAAGTAATTGGATTATCTACCAGTGTGAGTATTATTATCATCACTAGTATGATTAGTTAATTGAAGTGGTAACAGTACTGTAACTTAATTCAAAAATTTTGTCCCCACCATATTCATACAGGCTAACCAAATTTTAATCACGCTCATTGGATAGGGATAAGCAAGGCGAAAAAATATAAATGTACCCACATTTTCACGTAAAGATAACGAGAAATCACTTAACGTAAAACCACGCTCATTACGTTTGGCCGGAATTAAAAGCCCAACCTTTTTTTTCCACAGGAAAACTGTAAACCGGAAAAATGGATGAGATTTACATTTTACCTGCTTCAGTTGTCGAATAGTCTAAGGCGTCACTCTCACAATAGGCTGAACTTCCTTTGATAGGAAGGTCAGAGCTCAAATTATAGATGTAGGTAATTAAGATGGATTATCCTAAATAGTTTTCCACTCTTATGCCACGCAAATATGGGTACATTTACTCTAAATTCAACCTTGTTTATTCCTAACACATTAGAGTAGTTATCACATATGCGCATAATCTGAACAGGTAGTAAGGACAAAACAATCACATTCGGTACATCTGCTCACCCTTGCAGGTCAAATAAAGTTACACAAGAAAGTGTTTCTAGTATAAAATGTAAATATTTTGAAAGACTATCTGATATAACTAATATCGCCATTTATAGCACAAAATACACGCAAACACACATATATATATATTAGTAGGATTTATTTCATGGATATGCTACCAAAGAACAGGGTACATAAAAGCGCAAGCGAAAAGTGGGTACAAAACAGCGCAAAGGATCAGGGTACAAAAGAACGCAGGTACATGAGAGCGTAATTCTTAATTTCTGTAAAAAGTCGAGTCAGTTTCCTTTATTTCGTTTGGCGGCAGGAATGCGTGGGCTACTGGAGTTAACAGCTGTCCAACCTCACCCTTTGAAACCTGATTGTCCTCTAAGATAAGCTAACCTAACCTAACCTACCTAAAAGCTCAATGCCAGTATCTTGAAAGCCACGTTAAGGCTGCTTGCGTGATCTGTACAATTGCTACCCAGTTAAACACATACATCCTTGTGCTGTTCTGGAGAAGAAAGAGGGCACTATAAGGTCACGTCACGAAACACTTGTGCGATCTGTACAACTGTACACTTGCGCTGTTTTGTGCCTGCTCTATTTTGGGACCACGAGGTTGCGCTGTTTTGCGCCTGCTCTATTTTGGGACCACGAGGTTGCACTGTTTTGTACCAGCTCTATTTTGGGACCACGTGGTTGCGCTGTTTTGTGCCTGCTCTATTTTGGGACCACGAGGTTGCTCTGTTTTGTACCAGCTCTATTTTGGGACCACGAGGTTGCGCTGTTTTGTACCAGCTCTATTTTGGGACCACGTGGTTGCGCTGTTTTGTACCAGCTCTATTTAGAGACCACGAAGTTGCGCTGTTTTG